>JAPYZU010003441.1:329-13058 GCA_030523005.1 Tryphoninae sp. B BG-2022a | reverse complement strand
TTTTTTTTGTATTTTTTTATTTAAGATTATTTATATCACAATAAAACGCCAGCGCATCCTTCCGTCTCATTTCATGTCATTAACTTGCGCATACCTCTGTTAACATACGACGATCAGTTTAATATTTATTTTGTATTTTTTTTTTTTTTTCGTATTTTTTTTTCATATTATATTCAACATCGAGGATGCGTTGCGAGGCTCTGGCAGGTTCTGGCCTTGATCCGAGTTTACGGATGGTCGCGTTAGACGTACGTCGTCGGAATCGCGGTCTTTTGTCGCCGCATGTAAAAAAAATGTTTGCAAACTCGAATATCATTTCGGAGCTTGTGAACGTGATTTTTTTACGTCCACGACAATACAGAGTATATATGTATAAATATATACAAATATATATACACATATATACTCTAGGCAATTTCGGGCTACGCGATTCCGCGATCACAGCGCTTTATACACAAGGTCGACGAATCTACGTGAGATTCACTCGGCACACTCTGTTTTTCTTTTGCATTCAGTAATTATTTTCTTTTTTGCTTCTTCGATATATCGACGGAATTACGATTCGAGGCTTTTTCACAAGAAATCGTACCGTTATGCATGAAAAATAAGGATAAAAAGCAAAAACCTTGTTTCTTATTTCTTCTTCGAACTACAATGACGATCTCCCAATGTTTTTTAAAGGAGATAGGCGAGCGGCTTCACTCGAACTCTGTAGAATTTTGTACCTTTGGGTACGTTGTAACGATTCTCGGGCTGGAAAAAAATAAAAAGTGATTAATACAAATCTAGAAAAACTCTCGGTGTAAAAAATTTGCTCAAGGTAAACGCTGTTTTGGAATAGCGAGAAATAAGGGATAGGAAAGAAATGCTTACTAGAATGAACGATTGATTCTCACCTTTTTCGCGTGACAATACTGTTTGTCGATAACCTCGCCGAGAATTTGCTTGACTTTGGGCGTATTATCGTGATTGAGAAAAATTTTTAGCGTGTCAACGCTCTCGGAATTTAGTATGTAGAGCGAGCGCGAATCCTGTATAACAATGTACTGATTGTGCGCTGCGTCCCAAACGACAAAGACCGTATCACCGGGATTACAACTGGTGAAAGTAACACTAAGTTCCTGAACAGCAGGATAAGTGCCAGGATTCTTGGTTAACAATTCCCGATAGTGCGAGACAAAGTCGGCTGAACGGCTGTCAGTTTCAGAACCACTCGCATTGTCTTGACTCGACGTATCTGTTACTATTGCGACCGAGGCGTTCATCTCCTTTTCACGCGCATCCGTAGATACAGAATTACTGGCAGTGTTACCACTTAAGCTCGTTTCTCCAGCAAGCAAATGTCCTCGCTTCGAACGTTCTCTCACAAGTTCGATCTCCAAACGGACTTTGTTATTCTCGAGAGCCTCGACCTTAGCCTCGGTTGCTTCCTTGCTGTCTCTGATCGCTCTTAACTCAGCGGTTAGCCTCTTATTATCGAGTTCAAGAAGTTCCAAGCGTCTCGTCAAAGTTTCCGAATCCGCACTCGCTTCCAAACGCACTTTCTTCGATTCCGAGACCTTGATGTCGTCCTTACCACCCGACAAAAGTGTCTGTAAGGCATCTTCGAGACCCGCACCGCTGTGACTCATTTTCAAACGATCGTCGCTCAATTCTTGGCGTAACCCAGCCCGTTCAGCCTCAAGGTCGTGCACCTGACTCTCACGAGCCTTCAGAATCTTCCTTTCAATCGCCATCTTGTTCTCCAGATGCTGTTTCTCCTCCTCGAGCTTTCCCACCTGCAAAAACATATCGATTTAATCAAATTCAATTATTCGAGGTCATTCGTGTACTTTTATTTCCAAACTGTTTATTTACATAGAAATTGGTTCAACGAACTTACCTTCTCGAGGAGAGCTTGACGCGAGCTAAGATCTTGCTCAGTCAATCTCCTTATAATTTCCTGATACTGCTGACACTCCTCAACAAGGGCCGTCTCCCGCAATCTATGAGCCTCCGCCTCTTCGACCATCTGTTGTGCAGCAAGACGCAAACGATATTCGAGCTTCGACTCGAAGTCTGAATTCTCCTTCTCGATTGCATTGCGAATGGCATCAGCTTTCTCGATTTGCATATCTTCTTTAGTTTGTGCGAGTATGGCCTCGTGATTGGATCGCTCGATCATGTCGGGGCGCTGCAAACAAAAACTTGCAATGAAATTCAATGAAACAACAAACGCACAGTGGTGGCGCAACAAAATTCATTTTACAAAATTTCACTTCTACAGAGCGATTCGAAAAGGAACATACGAGCGGGATCAATAACTGTGCGGTATAGCGTTACCTCGATCTTCTCGAGACTCGAGTTACTCGGACTTCTCTCCATGGTCGAGGTTGCCATAGCGACCATTTTGAATCTCGTTCTAATGGTTTCCAATTCAGCTTTATATTCCATCTGGAGTTTGTCCGTAGCCTCTTTGACGGCTCGTAGTTGATCGGCCCGAGCTTTGGCCAATCTCTCCTCAAGCTGACGAACATTTTCTTGACAACGCTCTAGGCTAGTCGTCATAGCGGCTATCTCGGCTCTACCCGACTCGCTCGTTTCCTTCAGCGCCGTTTCCTTCTCCAAACGCGCTTGTTCGAGAGCTTCGTCCAATTGCCTTTGTAAACGCGTCTGCAATTCTCTCATTTCCGCATGTTCGCTATCCAATTTCTGTCTCATCGTCTTCACGAGATATTCGTGATCGGCCAGCTCCGTCTCGACTTCTCTCACCGCTTCGTACATATTGCGAATTTCCTCGTCACGATTCGCCAACAATTTCTTCGCATCCGCCATCTCGAGCTCGTGTTTGACCGCCAATTCCTGCTGTTGCTCGTGCAAAGCCTCCTCGCACTTACGCGAGTGCATCACAATTGTGTGACGAACGCGCTCCGTAACGTTGTTAAGATCCGCGTTATCGACGTTTACTTTTTTTCGCAAAATTGCCAATTCCTCGCGAAAAGCAGCCATCGCCTCGCTCGTAGCGGCTTTCATACTCCGCAGAACGCTACGAAGACGTTCCACCTCGCTCCTCGCGTTGCCAAGATTTTCCTGGGAATAACAAAAACGAAATAAAGAAAATCAAAACGAAAAACGAAATGCCAAATGAAGGAAAAACAAACAATTCCATTAATGGTATTTTTTCGTCAATGGGATTGAAGGATTCGTTACATATATATGTAAATATGTATATTGGCCGGGTTTAACGTCGACGTGCGATGTAACAATAAATATCGTTTATCTACCGTGGTTCTTTCTTTTTTTTTTGTTTGTATCGTTATGATATTTTTATATTTCTTTTCGCGAAAGCGGAAAGCCACCTTACGCATGTCTATGAGTGGTAGATATGTGTTTAGGTGTGTGTATTGTGAAATATATATTCAACGACCGAGCTTGAGGGTACAATATATCTTGTGTATGCGTGTGTAATTATTTTACGAGGAATAACGAGGAACGGGATAAGAGAGAAGTGCGACGGCATCAGCTATCCTGGAAGAAAAATAATCGAGACGATAATACGCTTTCGCTGTTTCCAAGCGAATGCGGCAAGACGATAAGTCGAGTTGAAGGAGATGCTCGGCCGACAAAGCTCAGGTATGCGAAGAATTGGAATTTGGCGTTCAGCAAATTAAAAACAAAAGAAAACTAGACATGAGAAAATCTATGCCAGAGCGAATGGTAAAATAGTTTCTATCTACTGGCGAAAAATGTCCTAAAGGATCTACTCAGAGTAAAGCTCGTGAATATACGATAGATTAAAATTGTAGCATAACTATTATTATAATGAAAGAAGTAAAAGTGCAATCGAGCTTTCATAATTTGATTTAAGCAAAATCTTCAGATAAATATATTTTTGATAAAAGATATTTAACAAGTCCAGCCAGATGAAGATGAGCAGTGAAAATAAAGGGTCAAAATACAAGAATAAATATGTAAATTAAACTGAGTTTGGTACAAGAAGTATGTAAATATATTTCTAAGCAGGAATAAATTTTCACGTTCTTTTTTCAATATCATTTTGCAAGTCTTCAACAATGTACACAGAAAATAAAATTTGACTTGTGTTTGAAGTCAACAATTAACTTGCTTCTCGCTCTACAGCCTTCACGAAACAATAAATTCAAAATACTACAAAAGTTTCTAAGGATGCTTCGATCTTGCAGTGCTAAGAAATAAAATGAACGAAATATCGTTCGTACAAATTTCCGAAAGGAAGTTGATCAATAAATGCCATCTTGGCATAAAACAAAGACTTTAATGATTGGAAAAAAATGGACGTTCGAAACAAATGCTGATTCGACTGGAAAATAGTAGTGCTCGTTAAAAAATAAGAAAACAAACAAAAGGTGTAAAATAGATAGAAGGATGAAGAAAAATATAGAAAGTAAAATGAACGTTTTACCGATACGACTACGAGAGATTTGATTTATCGAGCCTGAAATTCGTCCAAGTACCTGAAGAAGGGAAACGATAGCCTGATGCTGAGCTTCGATGGGATGTTCGCTGAGGCTGCTCGGTAATGACTCGTCCATGTAAAATTCGGTACCCAGGAAATCGTTGTTTGCGGTATCAACAGACGGACTGCTTCCGCCACTGAATATTCCCTGCTGTTGACGTTGATTATTATCTTGATGTGAAGTCTGTTGTTGCTGATATTGTTGCTGATATTGTTGCTGCATCGGCTGCTGATGATGTAATTGCTGAAGCTGGCCGTCGCACGTCGCGGAACAACGTGAACGGGACGTGGGAACGGGACTCAAGGAGCGCGTCGTATCGTCACTCGTTGGACTCGAGCGACGATTACGTAAATTTAAATCGCGATTATTGTGACTCGTAGCGAAGCTCGTCGTTGTTGAACGATCATTTTCGTGCATAATATTGCACGGACTATCGTTATTCTCCGCACACTCGGCAAGAGGGCTGAGCGGTTGGGGTCGCTCGGGGTTAGAGGGACTTGGGAAACGGAAAGAGCCATAGGGCTCGCTAGACGACGACGAACGATTAATATCAACAATTCGAGAATTAAGGGACGATACGTTAGTCGATGTCGAGGATGAGGGTGACACGCTTCTCGAGACATCATCATCATCATCACCAACCTCCAATTGTTTGTTAAGCTTTTGCTTCGTCTCATCGTATGAATTCAGCTTTGTGTCTCCAGCTATCTGGCCGATCTTCTCGAATTCCTCAGTGTCGGTCTCCGACTCGAAACCAACTCTGAAAATTATTTCAACGTTCTATTGGTTGCTTACTTATGTCTGTGTCGAGCGTTAGATTTGAGCGTAAAAATTCCTATCCAGCTCGCTTTTGTCTAATATTGAAGGGTTTGTGAATATTTTGATGAGCATTTGGCTTTTTATTCGAAAGGCAACAAATCACACCCCGATTAAAAAACATCCCTATGTGAAAGAAATTTCTTTACCTATATTTTTTTATAATCTACACCAAGTTATATTTATTAGAGATTATATAAATAAAAAGAAACTCACCTATCACCAACCATCGGCAATCGATCTCTTATCTCTTGCTTGCCGCTTGGCATATCGACCGGCATGGAAATACTGTTGTCTTTGTCCTTCGCACCGTCGTTGCTGCCCTCGCTCAAGCTCTTCGCGAGAAAGAATTGCGTGATGCTATTGAGATCGGGTGTCGAGATCGAGTTCGCCAGATCGGGCAGTTGATCCTTCAAGGATTCCATGTCGTCGATCGTCAGCTGCAACAGAATAATCGCGTCGTTGAAATAAAAATCAACTCCATGGACAAAAGTAAGATGGACAAAGAACATTTGATTTCGATCGAAGTTTAAATTGGCACATCCATTTCAATAATAGATATCATCGATTAATTATTAAAGTTCAACTACTCGAAGAGCTTGCCCGATAAATCAATCGTAACTTTACCTTGGGCAATCCGTTATCGAAAACTGTAGGCGCCTGAGTCGCGAAAGGCGGAGGTGTATCCTCGAGTCCGGGAAAGAGAGTGTTCAAGAAATGTCCATCGAATTTAGTCTGGAATTCTCGTCTTCTGGCGATCTCCTCGCTGTGGACGGTCAACAATTGACAGGCGAGATTGCTCGCCCAGACGAGAAAAGCTTGGGAGAAGGTGCGTCTTCTCACGACTTCGGCAACGGCGCTCATGTACATCTGAGGCGCTAGATGAATTTGCTGAACAACCTCGAGATGTCGTCTCAATCTTTTGAGGCTCTCGTGATACATGACAAGTTTTCCATCGACTTCCATCATTTTGTTCTCAACGTACATTATCCATTTGAGACGCTGATAAATATTGACCGATAATTCTTCCTTAGCTTTCGTGCAACGACGGCGTATGTCCCGCAACTGACTGTGATTTTCCATCATAACGATGAGCTGACGACGATGCGACACACAAAGATCCGGCAATACACTCGGATCACCGAGATTATTCGCACGTGTCTGATTCTGCAAAAATCCCTGGGCCAATTCACCCTGCTCTTGGACCAATCTCTTTGTCTGCGTCATCAACTGTTCGAGAGCGAAGAGACGCTCGCCGAGACCCTTTATCTCTTTCATCTCTTGCTTGTTCGCCGCGTCGATAGCCGCGTTCACCTCGCTCTTCAATGCTTCCATCATACGCTCGTCAAACTGTTCCAATCCACGGGAACATTGCTCGGCCACTTGCTCCAGACTGCTCTGATTGTCCTTTGCAGAAATCCACTTCAGTAGACTGAGAACGTCGTCGCTCGTGCACTCGTCCACTTGCTGTTGATCCTGCGACGGCTGATCCTCCGGACTCAGAAGACCTTCAGCCTGTGCGCGTAGTGCTGGGAGTATCGGAATTTTTGACAGAGTGCCGAGATCACCGTTGAAACTAAAACAAAGAGAAATATGAAACGTTATTATAGATTCGGATGAACAAAGTAACAATAGACAAATTATAGTCATTCTTATTCGGAATATTTCTATTTGTTTCCATTTATTTAAGATTTACTGCAATACTTCCGGGCGTTTAGGACGAATATTAATATTAATTGAATTAATTTCATTGTTTGGTTCTTGATAAACGCATTTGAATAAAAATTCGTCAGCTTCTCCAAACGTGACACGACTCGAATGAGCTTCATCGACGATATTATTAAAAAGTGTAAATAAAAACTACATACTTATTCAATAGCTGCATGTGTTGCTCCCGTTCCGTGAGATAAAGCGCGAAACTCTGCTGGAGAACCTCGGCTCTGCACTGAAACATGTGAGTTATATCCTCGAGATTCGCGACAACAGCAGCCCAGCCTTGTTGCTGAAGATGCTGATCGTGCACGAGAAGTTCGCACGTTCTTGTCTGTTCTCGCGCCAGAACGCAGCATTGTTGAGCCAGCTGAGCTCGAGCTACGAGGGTGCCGTAAGTCGCGGGCATCGCCAGCGAAGCGTTGATTTGTTCGACGAGATCGACATCTGAAAGAAAAATGAAAAACCATTATTCACATAATTTCAATAATCATCGTACCAAGAAAATAGAACTATAAAACTCGCGCATCCTTTCCATGAACTCTTTTATTTTTCCTCGAGCAACTGGATAAACCAGGCCAGACATTTGCAACTCCTCTTGAATTATTTTACTCGAAGAGGATTTTCCATGCAAACGTTGAATTCGGATCGAATGTCGATTGAGGCTAAATTAAACGTACTTAAATAACAAAAAAAAAAAAAGAAGGCAGATCTTTTATATCTCGTTCTGTAACTCCTTTGGTGCATACTCCGATAGCAAAGCGATCTTGGCACGCGATGAGAATACAAGGTCGCGGACGAGTTTCTATAGTAGTACAGCTGGCTAGTTGCTCGACGATAAACCCTCGAGCGTATTACGTCATTTTGTCAACCTATATAGAACTATATAGATCATACGGAGAGCTCGTATAAAAAAAATTACGGGAATTCGAGAATAAAGTATCACATGGAAATAACAGGTATAACAAAAAATATCTCCGCACGATCGCTCGTTTCGTATCGCGTCATTGCCCAAAAATCTGCAGACTCGTTTTTCAGAGTCGGTCGTTATCATTGACGGAACGAGATATCCGATTGATTTTTCAATTTCATCACAATTAATCCAAGGATGGATTTCCGATAAAGGAAGATAGCGCGACAGTTTTCGTCTCGACGACATAAATGGAAACGTTGAAAATTTATTCGTAGATGAAAATTGATAATAAGATTGATAAGCGAGGGATTAAAAATTGTGCGAATGATGGAATAAAATTGTTAAGTGCGTAATACGACGTCGTACGACGATCCGGAAACGTGCGTGACGCTGGACTCGGGAATTATGAGTGTAAAATCTCTCAAGTACGATTTGAGAGACCTCGACCGTGAGCAATGTGTATACGTCGCAGACGTTATACACACACCAGTAGAAATAGTCAATTTCTAACATTAATTATTATGCGATTGTCGTTGTGTCGAAAGAGAGAAAGGGCAAACACGTTTGCGTCGAACGTTGCGCAGCAAGTTTTGGCTCTATCGAGTTGATCGAATCAGAGAGAGAGAGAGAGAGAACGAATGAGAAAGAGAATGTTCCTACAGAGATTTAATTAATCGTAATTCGTTCTAATGAATTTATTGTTTTATTTAACGTAGTAAATCTCTATGATAAATGTCTGAACAAAGTTTTACTTGAGATAACAAATAAAGAACTTTGTAAGCTGGAGATAAGATTAATCAATAAATCAACAAAAGATTCTGAACTGTTTTGAGCAATATAGAAAGAGAAAGTCGTCCTGATATTAAACCAAACAAAAACAAAATGTTATGATTTGAAAGAAAGAAAAACAAGTTGTTTGACCCAGTTTTTGTCCAAAGTAGCAATTTGATAAATTTATAATTTTATTCAAAGTTAATAATTCACAATGGCAAATATCACAGATAAATTTTTATCCTAGATAAAAATTACAAACACAACAATCTTAAGATTAAAACCGATCGATAAATCATGGAAATAGATATAATTTGGTTTTATCAAGCGTGAACAAAGAAAGTTGAAATTGAACAAAAATGAAACGTAACGATTTAAAAAAACAAATAATTTCACCTAAATTTTGTCCAAAGTGGCAATTTAATAAATTTATAATTTCATTCCGTCAAAATTAATAATTCTCTTTCATTCATAAAAATTAATAATTCTCAACGGCAAATATCAAAGATAAATTTTGTATCTTAGCTATAAATTACAAAGACAATAATCTCACGATTACAACCGATCGATAAATCATCGAAAGAGATATATGTAATTTAGTTTTATCGGTCGTGAAAAAAGAAAACTATTTAGTTCAAATTAAACGAATTATCATGCTATCGCGTACTCGAGGACCCTTGTACTTAGTGAAAAATATTCCACTACGTCTTATTTACATCATTCTTATCAATTATCTGTTCCGTGATATCGGCGAAGTAAACCTCATCGAATTTGCGTCGCGGAAATCCAACGCGATGGAGGTAAAGGATTATCGAAATTCCCGTTACTCATCGCGCTCGTACCGACCTTGTGATGTGACTCACGATTTGTTAATGAAGAAAGTTTATCTATGCCGTCCATACCCACACACACACACACACACGTATGCATACATACATACGTATATACAGGGTGAATTTCATAAGGTGTAACAGGCTTTATTTTAAGGTAGACGTGATCATTACAAACAAAAATTGCAAATATAAATTTGGGATATTTTTAATAGTTTACGAGATATACATTTTTTAATTTCGTCCAATCAGAGCCCGCGCAGAAGTGTTGGACCCGCCCACTCCTACCCTAGTCGTAGAGATAGCACAGTGTAGGGCGTGTTACATTTCGGATTGCAAAATTCAGAGCAGTCAATTTTATTTATTATATTATTACCCAGCAATTTTTAGTTTGGAGTGGGCGGTTCCAGTGCTTCCCAACGCGCTCGAGAAAATTCAGAGCAGTCAATGCTTGAGAAATAAAAATGACTGCGTAATAATATAATAAATAAAATTGACTGGGTTGAAATTTACAATCCCAAATGCAACGCCCTACACTGTACTATGTCTACGGCTAGGGCGGGAGTGGGCAGGTCCAACTCCTCCCGCCGCGCTCTGATTGGACCAACTTTAACAATTTATATTCTACTTTAAAATAATACTACCTTAAAATAAAGCCCGTTCCACCTTATGGAATTCACCCTGTATATCCACGAATATATGTATAATGCATGGTCGTGCGCAAATAGTCACATATTTGCTACGTTACAAGAATTGCGCAGCGAGGTAGCGGCGTGAAGAAAAAAAATCATCGCAAACAACGGATATATAACGATCAATGACTCTCGTTAAAAAAAAAAGTCTGTTATTCCCATACGAAAGTAAAAATTCCAAGACACAAAAAACATCGATCCCACACAGAATGCGACGCAGAAATTTACCTGAGAGGGAGAGACAGAGAAAAAACATATTTTACGTGAGTAGAAATCAAAAACAAAATGTTTACCTCGCCACGTATAAAAATATTTATTTTTGTTGGTTGTTGTTTTACCGATGAAAAAATCATCGTCACCTTGTTTGTAAAATTTTTTTAGGTCGTCTGACTCCCACGTGATCGAACAAGCATCAGGAAAATAATAATCAAAAGAACTTTTACGATGCGTAAAAGCCGAATGTATATTTTCATTTTCATCTTCTTCATCTTCTCGACGACCCCGAGTTTTCGTTTCAAGGCGTGCTCTTAAATGAACTCGTTGCGTCTCTAATTTCATATATTTTTTTTCACAGTGCGAACACTCTTCACCGAATATAATAATAATAATAATAATAATAACGATAATAAAATACACGTGTTTCGCGATACTCGGGCGCAGATCAATTTCTCAATTTATGTGAACATGTGCGTCGAGATATTGCGCATTTTCACGCAACTTCGGCGAAGTCAAGGTTCTCTTTTTTTTCTTCTTGAATTTCTTTTTTTTAGATTTTCTTTTTTTTTCGATTTTGTTCTCTCCTCTTAATCAGACAGACTTTTCGAACCGTTTGGTGCGATAGCGATTTAATCGCATGCCGGTTGTTGCCACTCGGATGGTTAACACGCGAGTTCACATAAATATGTACACGTGTATATATGCGCATATATGTACATACGATATACATATATACTTATACATGCATATGTATTATTTATACGCTCTCGTCAGATTCGCTAAATCGAAAGTAATTAAATAATGGTGAATATAAAAAAGAACACGTCGATTAAAAACGAAACCCACGCAAACTCTGACGAACACCCTCGCTCTTGTGCTTCGTTCTTTCATTCATTCATTCATTTGTTTTATTTATTTATTGTTTATCTATGTTATTTATTATTTTATTTATATTTTATTTATATATTGTTTATCTATTTGGTTATTTGTTAATAAATTAATTTATTTATTTGTTAATTTGTTAATTTATTAAATAATTAATTTATGTATTTGTTAAATTGTTGATTAATTTATTTGTTAATTTGTTAATTTATTTTTTATGTATTTTTTAATTTGTTAATTAATTAATTTATTTATTTATTTTTTATTAAATATGTTTTTTAACACGCGTGCTCGATCGTTTATCGAACAACGTCATTCCCAACGAAGCTTCTCGTTTTATAATTATCGCTTTTTTATAAATATAAAACTATGCGTACAATCGTAAGCGTGTTATCTTAACTGTACGAGCGAGGAAAGAGGGATCATCGAGAGAAGAAAAAAAAAAAAAAAGATCGTAAACTCGTCGTACGATTCGCGTTCAAAGCGCTCGGGCGAGCGTGTCTCTGTGTGCGCGCGCGTCGGCAAGAACGAGTCAACGTCCTCGATGACTCAATTTCGAAAATACCGGGAACAGGTGATGAAAATCGATTTGAACCTCGTTCGCATTGTCCTTCTCTTCTTTTTTGTATTTCTTTTCATTTCTTTGTTCATTCCTCCTAATTTGCAATTCAAATTTATTCGTATATGTTGAAAACGAAATTGAAAAAAGATGTTTGCAAAAAAAAAAAAAGAAAAAACAAAAGAAAAGAATTTGTTAATTAAAATTTCGAACGGTATTAAAATCGAACCGCAGGATAAATGTGAAACCGTGGGACAATCCGGGGGAAATACACGAGACGTCGTAGGTGTTTGAAAAGTTGTGGGAAAAGTTATGAAAATTTGAAACGAGGAAAATTATCATTGGAACGAGGCGAGACTGCGCGGTGTCCAGAAACGCGCGATAACGCGATTATTCGCGACGTCTGACGACATCGTTGTCACGTACGAAGAAGCCGAAAAGGTGTTGGAAAAGTTCGTCTGAGAACGATTCGTGAAACGGGTGTTTATTTAACGCGTACGAACCGAGTCGCGCTCACCTCAACCCGCGACACATTGCGATAAGTCATTGCGCATTTATCTTTTTTTTTAATTAATTCAAGTCGAGCGTCGTGATTGCGATATAAAAATATAATTTATCACACTTTTTTTGCATTTTATATTTTTCTTATTTATGCAACGCGACTTTAAAATGTCGAGAATGGCAAACTTTTTGTTTACCCCAAGTAAAACGAATTCTTGAAATTCCATAGCAAAAACGTTATTTTTCCTCGATAAGAGAATTTTCAAATTGATATTTGTCCAATTTGTCGATTATCTTTTTAATCAAAATTCGAATTTGTGAATTTTATCATGGTCGAGGGGGGAGAGAATAAGAATAGATAAGA
>JAPYZU010003440.1:0-13770 GCA_030523005.1 Tryphoninae sp. B BG-2022a | reverse complement strand
AAAAAAAAGTGTCGATTTTGAATGGAAACAAAGGATTTGGTTGGAAAACAGTCGAAAATAATAATAATGCGATTTTTTTGGTGTTTTTTTTTGTTTCTTTTGGAAGTTATAGAATTCGATTTAAAAAATAGAATAAACGTAGAATTTGGCACGAATGTCCATGAGCCAAATCGTATGTAATACTATCAACGAGGTAACGAGTCGAAATTCTTTGAGGTGTTGGTCACTTGGGTCAGAACGGTCAAGTGATTGACTATTTTAATATTAATGTCGTTAGAGAAAGCTGTAAAGCTGCGATAACACGTAAAATCTATTATCCGAATGTTTTATTGACCGTTGAGCATAAATTACAGGCTTTTCAAGGTTTTCACCGATGAAAAAACAATCTCACTCAAAGTCTCAATTTAAAAAAAAAAAAAAAAAAAAAAACATTTGCAATTAAAAATACCGAAAATTGAAATTTTTTGAGTTCGAGTACGTAATTTTGGTCCAAGAATTCTCAAGGCTAAACCATTCAAAAAATCTTCGCACCGTCCATCCAATTTTAATTCATCGACCGTCTCGACGCGAAATGCGACACCAGTGTTGACCCCCTTTTGTCCCGGTGGTATAAAATTCGACACCCAAATATTGGCTCTAACAATAGAGAGTCAAATTCGAAATGAAAACAGTTTATGGTTTTTTTTTACAATAACAATAATAATAATAATAGTAATAGTAATGAAAATAATATTAGAGAGAGTATAATAATATTATTATATCAATAATAATAACAATATTATATAATAATATTATATTATTATATAATAATATATAATAATATTATTATATCAATAATAATAATATTAACGATAAAATATGATATTAATGATGCAAATATTAACGATAATAATATTAGAGTATAATAATATTATTATATCAATAATAATAATATTAGAATCATACTAGAGAGCCAAATGTGAAAAGAAAAATAATAATAATAATAATAATAATGAAAATATGAATATAATAATATATATTCCATATAAGAATAATGATAATAATAATAATAATAAAATAAAGTCCCTGATTCCCAATTCATAAAAATTATTCTGACTAAAAATACCGTAAAAAAATGTGGTCCATATTCCCACCAACTCTTCTACTTTCTCTAAAGCCTGAGAATCTCCGCGAAGAAGTGCGTTCGAGTGGCCACGAGGGCCCGAGAAGAATTCGAATACGAGAGTGAGCGAGAGAGCCACGGTCGAAATTATAGCCATTAAATCGATAAAGGTAAAAAAAAATGCAACACTCATTTTCGTTGTTTGCTTAACCCCCCCATTTACCCCATACCCCACCCCCGCACCCTTTACCGCCCTCATCGAAGCGATCTCAAATCAGAGAGACGTGTTTGGAGAGTGCGCTGGCCGTGTGCTTGGCCGATGCGCTCCCGCTAAAGCATCGGGGGGCAAAAGAAAGAAGAATAAAAGTCATTACGTCAATACAGTGTAACGCCGTTACCGTTTGCTCGATTACTCCCCGATTCTCGTCACGATCAGTCTCGTGGTGGATGTAGTATTTATTACGACCTCTACCTCGCCTCGTTCCTTCCTGCACTGTCAAAGCGCATGCCAATCGCCAAGAATAAAATGCTGCCAAAAACGAGCATATAACTTTCTTATTTATTTATTTATACAATTTTATAGCATGGAGAAAGTGCGCTGTTTTAATTAAATATTTAGAATAAGAGAATAAGAGAATATACATTTTTATTTGCCTCTAATTTTATATTTTTTGTAGCCATTTAGTTTTAGTCTACTTAATCGAGGTTCTACTGTAGCTACCCCCACTCCCACGCCCGCTGTGATGCCAGGTATAGCGTTACCCCCACTCCAGCGGCCCGCGCACTGCGACGCGGTTGGCCCGCGCGGCAGGTGGAGGGGACAGCGCGACCAATCGCATCGAAGACCCCCCACTCCGTTCGAGCTGCGCAGGTAGGAAACGCGTTCGTTAACGAAGCATCCACTGTACGTATAATAGACGATACGTCGTATCTAACTTATAGCATACGGTATTTCATACATATATAAACACGCTTGGATATATGTACTGTATCGTGTACGAGTCAACAGTACGAAGTGTATATCGGAGCCGAAAATGGGCGGACCCGCGGGTTAACCCGCGCGTTAACGGGGCGTGACCCGTGGAAACGGTGAGACCGCGATTTACGATCGCGGGTTTAAAACCTCTCTCATCTCTCGACTGTATACAGTGCAGGCAGCGAGCGCGAGAGAGCGTTACACCACCTTTGCTTCCTTTTCCCTTCGTCCTCTTCCTTTTATTCCTCTGTCCCTTTGCTCTGCTCTCGTCGTTCTTCCACCTCTGTTTACTCGTTTTTATTTTTACTTTCTTTTCTTTCTTTCCTTCTTTTTTATTTGTTCATTTCTTTTTATTTCTTTTCTCGTTTTCCTTCCTCCTTGTTCCACGGTCCTCGATTTATTATTTCCCTTACCGCGCGAGTTCCAAACCGAGAATTACAACCGGAGCGAGACTCGCGAGATACACGACCCGCCGAAAGCTCTCGGTGCGAGATTATCCCCGATGCTATATACGCACTAAATGTATCAGCTAGAAATACTACATATCGTGGATGGAACGTTGCGCGTATTCTTATCCGGTTTCGTCTACGCTAAGCTATATGGTCAATTCGAGTATTTTCCTTTTTTTTTGTGATTTTAACATCGCGACACAAATGTTACTCAGTATTCATTAATTTTGTTGTACCTACAGTAGAACCCCTGACAAGTTAATTTCTATAAAATCTATATTTTGGGAATTTAACTTGTCAGGGGCTCTGTTTATTAGCTCTATTAATTTTCATTTTGTAAATAATACAAACATTGTTAAATTTTATTTACACCTACAGTAGAAGCCCCGATATTGTTTATGACTAGAGTAGGGCCCTTGAGAAGTCAAATACCCAAAATCTATTAATGCTTATTAGGTTGATTAATTTTCATTTTTTGAATAAGTCAAACATGATTAAATATTATTTACACCTACAGTAGAACCCCTGACTTTATTTATGCTTACAGTAGAACCCCTGAGTTTGTTTATGCCTATAGTAGAACCCGTGACAAGTTAAATACCCAAAATCTATTATTGCTTATTAGCTCTATCAATTTTCACTTTATGAATAAATCAAACATCGTTAAATTTTATTTACGCCTACTGTAGAAGCCCTAAATTCATTTATGCATACAGTAGAACTCCTGACAAGTTAAATTCCCAAAATCTATTATTGTTTATTAGCTCGATTAATTTTAATTTTTTGAATAAGTCAAAAATCATTCAATTTTATTTAAACCTACAGTAGAAGCCCTAAATTTATTTATGCCTATAGTAGAACCTCTGACAAGTAAAATTCCCAAAATCTATTATCGCCTATTAGCTCTATCAATTTTCATTTTATGAATAAGTCAAACATCCTTCAATTTTATTTACGCCTATAGTAGAAAGCTTGAATTTGTTTATGCCTACAGTAGAACCCCAAACAAGTTAAATGCTCCAAACTCGATTATCACCTATTAGTTAAATCGACGACTATTAACTCTTCTTTTCGTTGACTATTTCTAACATCCACGATGGACCTTGGCCGGAAGAGAGGAAGCTGACGGTGTTCAGGTCGAAGTTGATGATTCAATGTATTCGCGATGCTAACTCGAGCATGCTATTATCGATTGCATAATTCATATCGAACAGGCGCCTTGTTATTATTGTCTGGTGGCCAACAGCGAGTCCCCCAGTCTCGCATAAATCATAAATAAAGGTGCCCCCGATTTTTTATTTTTTCACTTCGTGCTCGTATCGTGAGAAAGAAATCTGAATTGTAACCAAGTCGAATGATGATCGATTTATCGATCGTTCGTTGTAACATCGAGCATTAAATCTCGAAGTTTAATAAATTTGATAATTTAAAACAAATATCGCTCATCTTGCCTATTTACCTTTAACAAAAATTCCATGAAAAACCGGATTAAAGAAATGTCCAGAGGAACAAAAAAAAATTTATGTCTCTTTGAATATTTTTCATTCGTTTTATTTTACGTTAATTTTTTGTTGACGTTCAGATTTATAGTTGAAATTTATAATGCGGAGCTGGGACTGGTGGCAGTGGTGCGTGCCTTCGTACGACGTTCTGCTGGTAGAAAAAAAAACGCTGAACTATCACGATTGGTCCATACGGTCGGACGGTAAAAGCTACGTCAAGCGATTATTGGCCGAGACGAATGTACGTTCACTCGTTTCTGGGACTCATGCCCACGAACGACTTTCGTGCCAGCCTTCTCGTTGAGCAATCGGCCAATAATAACAACGAGCGAAAAGAGGCGCAAAGTGATAGTAGCTCCTACTAGATTATCACTATTTTCACCTATCGCATTAATTATCGCCTTATCGCTTTTTGCCAAAAAAAAAATAAATAAAATAAAATAAAAATTTAATTACCACAAAAATAAAAAATTAACTTGACAAAAATATTAAAAATTATATTGCAAAACAAATTAGAACTTAAATTGCAAACAAAATTAAACATCAAATTGCAAGAAAAAATTAAAAATTAAACTGCAAATAAAATTAAAAATTAAATTGCAAAACAAATTAGAAATTAAATTGCAAAACAAATTAGAACTTAAATTGTAAACAAAATAAAAAATTAACTTGCAAAAAAGAAATAAAAATTAAATTGCAAACACAATTCAAAATTAAATTGCAACAATAAGTAGAAATTAAATTGCAACAATAATTAGAAATTAAATAGCAAACAAAATTGAAAATTGAATTGCAAATAAAACTAAATAACAAAATGATTAAATTACAATTGTAAGTAATTTATAAAAACAAATAATGAAATGATAATTTATTAATAAATTACTAAATCATTATCTAATAATAAATCGATAGATTGATGAATAATTATTATCTATAATAATAAATCGATAAATTGATAAATAATTATCTAATAATAAATCAATAAATTCATGAATAATTATCTAATAATAAATCGATAGATTGATGAATAATAATCTAATAATTAATGAATCGCTCAATTAACAATTATCCAATAATTAATCGATCAATTAATAAATAATTATCTAACCAATCAATCCAACCCCCAATCAAAAACAAATAATTCAATCCATAAATCAACCGAACAACCACCTCACGATTTAATCATCAAACATTATCACAATTAAAAATTAACCAACAATTTTTCTCTATCGAATCCCATAACTTCCAAATTAAAATCCTCAACTTTACCCCATAAATCTAAAAAAACAAAACGAACGATTCAAAATGAACCAGATAATAAAATAAATCTCAGCGATTCGACCACGAAGAAGAAAAAAAAAGAAAAAAAAAATCAAAAGATCCGGAACCGAACGTACGTACACCGCGTCGAACAAACAACTTTCTAAAACACATGTAAGATGATGAAAACATGTCCTCGTAATTCAGCTTTAGTCCTCGAGCCACTTTTCTTCTTTCGACCCGAGTGGCAAAGACACTCGACCATCTCGTCGATGCAAAAAAAAAATCAAAAAAAAAAAATATTTCTCCATTATCGAGTAACCTAATTTTGTGTAAAATCATCGAACGTTATTTTTTTTTCTTAATTATAAATTCAATTTTTTTAATTCGATACTCACCACTCTCGACGCTTGCTCGTACAACCGCTAAGTCCTTTTCATAATGGCCGCCTCGGACTCGTAAACACAGACACACGCGCACGCGCACAACACACTGTCAGACAAAAAAGAAAACAAAACTTCACAAATTTTCCTTACGTTTTTCTTTGTTACTGAAAAAAAAGTGACAAAAGAATTTATTCACGTTGCACTCGCGTCGATTTTTCAAACGAAACGTATTTCACCTTGAAATAATAAATAATAACGATAAGACACGAGTCGCGTTACGATAAGAAAAAAAAAAGAAGAGAGATTTAAAAACGAGAGAGAATATTCGATTTATCGATTATCGATATACCCGCTTTCTATTTTCACTATCGAATTTAATCGAATGAATGAAAAGAAAATAAATCTCAAGGTTAAACGAAGGACACTACAATTAAGAAAAAGAAAAAAAAACGTTTCCTCAAAGTCGTTCGCTTCGACGAATTTTCACTTCTAATTCAACGTTAATTTTTTATTCCTTTCCTCGCTCGTTTCTTTTTAATTATTCTTTTTTATTTGAATTTCGCGCTTTTTTTCTTTTCAATGCACCATGCGCATGCGCGCGTATTGTGCACACGCGCAGTGTATTTACGGCTGAGATGTTCGGCGGTTAACGATTTGCCGCCGATTTCGCCGCTCGCGGTAGCGTCGAGCAACGTGCTCAAAGAAAACGTTGTACGTGCAGGAGATTATCCGTAAGTGTAAACGTGTAACTACGAGACCGCTCGGCCGCGGTTGCTGCCGCAGCTTCACCGTGCTCGAGACGCATAATTTGAGCACATAACTGCCCACCGATCTCAGTATCTCTCTCTCTCTCTCTCTCTCTCTCTCAATCTTGCTCTCGCACTCACTCTCTTCCTTCTCTCTCACTCTTGCGCCTGCGCGCGCACTGTCTCTCGTTCTCCGTCGACGATGTACAAACGAGAAGCTAACGATAAAGCGGTGGTAGTGGCTGTTCCTGGCTCCTTGCACGTTTACTTCCTCCTGACACACTCGAGAAATCCAACGAACGAGACAATTTTCATTCGCACGAATCCCTAGCGTTAAACAGGAAATTGTTAAAATACGCCGAATAAAAAACGAAACGAATCGTCGATTCCTCCTGAGAGTTTCACTTTTGTCACGAGGATTCTAACCTAGCTTACGATCACCTCGACGATTCTCGTTCGCACGTTTATTTTAGGTTAGGTGTATCTTCGTTCGATACGTAAGCTTGCATTTGTTTTCAAGATGGCTGCTCGTTGGACGTCCCGTCAAATTTTCAACGCTAGTCCAGTGTGTTTGTGTGCTTGGGTTTCGCAATGAGATGACAATTAACACGTTGAGATTCTCGCGATTAAAAACAATACACGTGTTTCGTGTTCTTATCGGCGTGTAATATTGCGAGTGATAAGTACGACGATTTCGTCATGTATCTCGTTTTCACGATTTGTTTGGTTAGGTTCACACTCGTCGTTGATTTTTTTCTTTCTTTTTAGTTGCCACTTTGGCCGCGGGGGCGCGCGGGGAGGTGTATCAGGCGCCACTGGAGCGATTATCTTCAACGAGAGCAGGCTCGTATCGATGCCGTATGATTATCAACGTGTAAAGGAATATCGTGAGGAAAAAAGGAGAAAGAAAATAACAACAACAAGAGATATCTCGAGATCGGACAGGCGAGTGGCGACGTCCGAGAGAAACGAGAATAGGATGGATTGTTGAATGGTACGAGGCGCGTATCCACGTTGGTCGCACTTTCCTCACGTCACTGTCACGAAATACGTATTCGTGATATTCACTCGTACGACGACGATGAAAACACCGAAACATATGTTAGGTACACATCACTGTCACGAGATTAAAGTATGTTTGCCACGAGTCGAAAGAAGTCGATAGACGGCGACGGTGCAAAAATTGATGAGTGAAATATAAAATTGTTGATTGGCGAGAAATAAAGAGACAAGAGTTGGATTGGTTTTGGACACGGAGACCCGCCAGCCGGTGGCCACGAGTTCCGCCGACGTACTGAGGTGCTTGGGTTACTCTCCGTGGCGCGTAAGAAAAAGAACGTTCTCATTGGAACGCTTCGCACTACTCTTATCTGTCTCTCATCACCGAATTTTTCCAGGCGCCGGTGAAACGACGAAAGTCATGTTAAAACGAGGATACGAGTGTCGATGATCCGCTATTCGTTGGTGGAGGATGAATTGATGAACGAGAGGTGAGAATATTCGTCTAGTCACTTGACATGTCTTGTCGAGGATAGAGCGTGGCGCTAAGTTTCCCTCGGTCGCGTTCCCCTCTTGTCGAGGCTGGGAATTTTCTCTTCGGGCAGAAGCTCCAATGACAATGGATGCGAAGTAACGTACGTCGACTTCCGGTATTCTGTATGTAGGTTTCCAGGGTTGAACGAGCTCGAACGTTTTCGTTGTTTTGTGAAAAACGTCGATAGTTATCGTGGTCGCCGTAAGTTGCACGAATGCTGGCGCTGCTGTCGAATAACAAGGCACGAGGGTAACAATAAAGTGGTGGAAGACTCTCGGCTCGGGACACCGCGACGGTCTGACGGAGTTCGTGATATTGTGCGGACCGCGGTGAGCGACGCATGGCCATACAAGACACCGAGAGAACCGAAGACTGCTGAGCCGCGAGCGAGGCAGCCTCGTTCAAGGCGGTGGAGGAGACGGCCTCGGTGCCGGGGCGAACTAACGCTCCAGCGGCACGCCGGTGTTACCACCACGTTGAACCCTAAATCCTGCATAACACACGCCCCCACTCTCGCACGACCGATGGAAGACGATGTCAGACCAATCTCCGGCCACGCGAACTGTCTCGAACGACTACTCTTTCCTCGGACCGAGCACACGCCACGGCTCATCACATATGCCTCGTATTATATTGCCTCTACCTAATATTCCACCTCTTCTTTTTACTTTGCAGACTCTATCGAGGTTGCTTCGTCGAGACTAGGCTGTAACACTACGACGATTACTCGCGAACGGTTCCACTGATCTTATGTTCGAAGATGGCGTTGCTTACGTCTCGATAGATTCGCGTAGATGGAGCTGTATGCCTTAATGAAGTTTGACCGAGGATCCGAGGTATCGTATAACTTTGTCTAACGTTTTAACTCTTCTTCCTTCTTTCTAGGTTTCTTTTCCAACTGGACGAGACTGGTCGCGGTCGTACGATCCTTCACGAACGATTAGTCGCAAAAGTCCAGTGTCGCCAATCGACGTTTTTAGATTACGCTCAAAGATGGCGTGTTTCTTTTCGTTTCGATAGATTCGCCTAGGTGGAGCTGCGTGTACTGACGAGAGTTTGACGAGGGATCACGCGAGAGGCTGTTGATACACCTGGCCTGGTGCAGAAACACTGCGCAACCGATCATCCTCTCTGCATAAAATGCGTCCCCACTCCCCGTGTTACGGTCGCTACCCCTCGTCAGACCACACCGCAGCACGAGAGAACTCGGCGCGGTCTCCTTACTTAAGCTACTTATTTCGCACGGTCAGCCGCCGCGGCTTTTCATGCGACGAGATACACGGACATCACGCATCATCGACCGCTGAAGACTCTGTTCCGCTACTACGCTACGCCATTAACACTCTCGTGCTACCGCGAGATTTTTAAATTATTCGACTCGATATAAGGGACGTTGATTTTGGAAAATAACGCAGCCAATCTTCATTGATCGACCGGATCTGATCAATTATACGAGGCGTTACGCGTTAGTCAGCTACAATTTTATGATAAATAATTCGATCGACGCGCGATTCGATTAACCTTTAAAATCGCGCGCGAATATTTTCTAGGTTATGTTTCCATCCATTCTCTATTAATGTATGAAAACATTTACGGTACGTATTTGTTTAGAGATTTCGGAACGGTCGTTTCTTTCAAGATGATGTCAATAGACGAAATAAATTTCAGTCACGCGTTATTTATTATTCCCACGGTAATTCTCGGCGCAGCTTACAAAAAAAGAGTGTTTGGAGACGAACGCTGGCGCCGAGTCGATTCGATCGCCGGATGTTGCAAAAGCAAATCGATCCTCGCTACGGCTCATTTAACGAGAACGTAACTCGACACTCTCTCGCTCTGTTAATATAATCAACATAATCGTCGCCGTGAGGCCGTATAACCGAGGCTGTATCGACGCCATTTGAATCGTTGGTGCAAACGAATTCCTATACTAAATATACATCACACTCCTTAACGAGTAATAATACAGTGGAGAAAAAAAAGCTCGATATAGTTCCATCGATAGCTACACGATTTCCATGCCACGCAGTCGCAATGTCATCGTTTCGTCTACCGAGAACAATCTAAAGTCGTCAAGCGACGCTCGATGTTGTCAATATTTCTCATATATACATCGAACTTACGCGTTATTAACAATGCAATAAATGAAAACATGTAGCTAATGTCACGTTCTATCAACTCTATCAATCGCCCGTTCGATAACTACTTTAACTAAAGTTTTATCAACAAAAAACCGTGTTCTTACATTGAACCTAACCTCAAAAATTTCTTCGTCCCAGCGTCCGCCAATCCCGCGCCCCCATATCGTTGCGCCATCACGCGGCGAGTACACGAATTAACATTATACTTCGCCTTATTCGGCACGGACAAGCACGTAACTATACAACATCCCTGGAACGAGTTGTTCGAACGAACCTGCGGGAGATTAAAAAATCGTGTATATACACATATACATGTATACACGGGTATAATATTTGCTGACTCGGGTACGTGTACTCTACATGCTCACTCGTTCAGCCAATTTATTAATTATCGTCGATCCGACGATAAGTCCACGGAATTTTCGAGTATAAAATGTACATATGTTTATATGCGTGTGTGTATACGAACGATTCGGAGAGCAGGTGGAGTCTCGCGTGCAGATGCAAATTAACACGTCAAACGATCCGGCGAACATAATGTAGCAGTACGGATGTACATGCATGTTATATATTTATATATATATATACATGAAATGTGCAATGTGTATTCTGGATCTGATGATATGCCGTATATGTATATATGTATGTATATATATATATGTATGTGCATACGTATATTCAAAAAAGGATCTTGCGTGCCTGTGAATTAAGAGAAAAGGGACGTACGTCCGAGAATGTGGATGGTAGCTACATGCGCAGGAAATATGTAAAGTAGAGTAAGACATAAAGTTGAAGTATTTAACAAACGAGTTAACTATCGAGAATCAAGCCTTAGAAAAAGTTCCATTATAATTTTATTCCCGATAAAGTACTATTTTTATCGTGAATCAAAATTCAATTAAAAATTTTATCTCCTCGTTTCTGGTATGTAAATACCCAGGACACTTTTTTAAATTTCCTCGAAGTAACTAGAAACTTTGTTTAATTAATTGTTTAAATGAAATTATCGATTTATTTAATTGTTTCAAGTTTTTTTAAGTTTACTAGTTTGTTAAAGAAATCTGGTTGAAATTTGGGTCTGAGCTTATTTGCGCATGCGCGAATGAGCGCGCATGCGCGAATGAGTACGCGAGCGACTGCGCGTGCGTGTGACTGAGCGTCGTGGTGGGAGTAGATGTGCGCGACGGAGGGGCGGTTGGACTCGTAGGTATGCGCGGAACTTCTCTCGAGACGTCGAGCGAGAACGGCGGCTATGGCGACGGGCCACCGGGGTTGGGCGTGAAGACACGATCGGCCCGGTGTTCCGATCGAGCGTGAAAGTAATTGGAATTTGTCCACGAGATATTGGTACGATCGATTATATCTCGCGGGTATTATGGTACGAGGGAGACTCTTGCTACCAAGGGGTAAATGAGAACAGGGAACCAGCCGGCGAGAGAGCCGGATCTCCGCGGTCTGAAACGTCTCCGGCAACGATTTATCGACTATCGAGGGGACATCCAGGGAACGATTATCCGAGTATACCGAGGGCGGCAACGAGGAAAGATCCTTTCGCAGCGCACCGAGGCTATTATAATGCTCGAGAGTTGAGAAAAACGAACTGAGTTTGTCTCTTCGTGTATCTACTCACCGTTCCACAATGACGTATACGATCTCATTTCTCTTATTATTATTATTATTATTATTATTATTATCGTGTATATTATTATCAATTTTAAATATTATTATTTATTATAAAAATTATTATAAATATTAATACGATAAATTATATAATTATAAATAATATAAATTATATAATTATTAATATTAGTATTATTATTATTATTATTTCTAATATTAGTAACATTGTCATAATTATTGATTAATTAATTTATTAATTATTGATTATTGATTATAATATTATTGATTAATTAATACTATTGTTATTAAAAAAAATATGAGAAATTATGAAAAAATGGCAAATTTGAAAGATGGGAAGCGTTGGGTAAAGGAAAATTCAAGCGGTTCATTGGACTTTGAATCAGCTGATGAGTGAATGTAGGGAAACAATTGATATTTTATAATCGTATTATCGTTTTTTTGTGACATCGAATAGTAGGACGATGCGGAGGTGAACGCGGACGTTCTCGATACCAACGACTTTCTTAAGTAGGCAACCCACGCCTTGATGCTTTTCGTAACGTTCGTTAATTCGACGAAGACGAGATAAGGGCTTCGGGTTCGATGACGTTGGTGAGAAAAAAAAATCGTCGCTTAGAAGTGATGCGCTTTGTTTTGTCTCTATCAAATGTTTTATCGGTACGCTACTTAACTCGATTCGAGCCGAGCTCGCGTACCGATGGGACGTATTCTTCGTGAAAAAATATGGCGGAATATTTGAGGTCAGAGCGAGCTCAATGGCTTCGTTTTTCTTTCGTGTTTACCTTTTGACGACACTTGGACGTTCTCGTGTGAAATGGGACACCTCGACGATGAATGTTTCGTGCGAGGATTAAGCAACGACTTGTAAAACGTTCCAATCGAATGTTTTCAACGTTAATTCGAACGAAGATTCGAAGTTTGCCAAAAAATGACAGCAACTTTGATTTCGAGGGAGAATTTGGATTTTAATTTGAAATTAAATGTGTAATTAAGTAGAAATATTGTTGGCAGAAATTTGGATGCAAAAGTCAATGATATATTCAGCTTGAACGTAAGTACAAATTCGTATCTTTCATGAAATTATTTTTCTTGCCATTTTTATAAATATTTTCGTCTTCGTTTCGGACATTTCTAAAAAAAAGACATCTTTTAGATTAGACTTTTTTTAGATTAGAAAAATGGCCATTTGTTGTATTATCAAAGTTTCCAAAATGGCTATTTATAGTTTCCTCAATTAAAATTCTCAAAGTGGCAATTTTTTATTTTCATTTATTAATATCTAAAAAATGGCTATTTACTGTTTTTTTAAATTTGGTAAAGTGGCCATTTATTGATTCTTTCTCAACATTTTTTAATCTTTGAATAACTCACAAAAATTGTGATTTATTATTATTTTCATAATCAATTGCAGAATAACCAGTCTATTTGATTAACATCGAAAAAAATGGCCATTTATCGTTTCTTTTCCAATATTTTCTAAACGAGGATTCAACAAAATGACCATTTACTATTTTTCTAATTTTCCAAAGTGGCCATTTAATTTATTTTCCAACATTTTCTAAACGACCACTCAACGTTCTTTGTTAATTCATAAAAAATCGTGATTTATTATCAATTTCGTAATCATTTAACAGAATGGCTCGTCCATTTCATAAAATTCTAACAAAATGGCCATTTACTATTTTTCTAATTTTCCCAAGTAGCCATTTAATTTATTTTCCAACATTTTCTAAACGACCACTCAACGTTCTTTGTTAACTCACAAAAAATCGTGATTTATTATTACTTTCGTAATCATTTGGCAAAATGGCTAGTCCATTTCATAAAATTCTAACAAAATGGCCATTTACTATTTTTCTAATTTTCCAAAGCGGCCATTTATTTTATTTTCCAACATTTTCTAAACGACCACTCAACGTTCTTTGTTAATTCACAAAAAATCGTGATTTATTATTACTTTCGTAATCATTTGGCAGAATGGCTAGTCTATTTCATAAAATTCTAACAAAATGGCTATTTACTATTTTTCTAAT
>JAPYZU010003439.1:0-10849 GCA_030523005.1 Tryphoninae sp. B BG-2022a | reverse complement strand
CTCTCTCTCTCTCTCTCTCTCTCTCTCTCTCTCTCTCTCTCTCTCTCTCTCTCTCTCTCTCTCTCTCTCTCTCTGGCCCCTCTGCTCTCCTTCACCCCTTTCCTCTTGCTACCTATATCATTCGCATAAGCTATGAAATTTTCCCGGCAATCCTGCATCCAGTCCGACTGATTTGCCAATCAGCATACGTTGCTCTCTACCTCGTAGCTGGATCTGGTTATACTAATTATCTCACGATTTATGGATTTAATATCGTTATTTATGCTTATTCAACAGAACAGAGAGAAGAAATTCGACCACTGCGCCCCCCCCCCTGTGTGTAACAGGATTTTCATCCAACATTCGCTTCCTCCCCACCAGATGGAGATCCTCTGTGCTCAAACACACCCACCCACACTTACGCACATACCCATTTTCTCTTGCATTATAAATACGTATAAATATATATATATATATAGATACATCCAGCTTCGACCTACTTCATAACCCCGGCAATTCGAGCTTGGCATATTCCCCCTCTATACGTTTGCGCTGAATTGTAGTAGTGATCACACTACGCGACGTATAACTGGCCCCATGTGTGTTTGCTCAGCCGCGGAGAATAACGTACACAGAGCGGCGTTAATGAGATTTAAAAATAATGGTGATTACCTGCATTACTCAAGCCCCTATAGGCACTGGTTGTCATTTCTCCTATATACACATATATTCCATATTGGTGCGCAAACGACAACGTAGTGCGTCCACCTGGTGTTCGTTTATCGAAAATCACTGGACGAGAAAACACGATTTTGGGAATTTTTAATCGAAATTTTTAATTGCTCGAACGAGAAACAAAGTAGACAAAATTGTCAAAGGCAAATAGATACAAAGGTTGAAAGAATTTTTGTCACGAGCGTAACAACGTACCTGCCTGACACGTTTCTCCAACTGTTGAAATCTTTTCTCGTTTTGTATTTCGCGCGCTCCCGTGCATATATTTCAGTCATTAAATATTCAGGAGCGAGAGAAAGAAAATGTTTAATCCAATGAGCATAATTCACAAAGTATAGTACACCGCGGTGACAAGCGTGCGTGATATTTAATAGACATTGTTCATTAGCAAGTGGTGGATGGAGGAGACTCTCTCGAGAGTCGAGAGTACGAGAAGAGCTCTGTGTTCATTCGACTTTACTGACTCTCGCGTACCGTTGTGTTAACACACAGTATATATAAAATAAAATAAAACATAATTGACGTCTCTCGTTCTGCTTTTTATTCTTCGCCTCAACGATACTTTGTATATTTATTAACCCCATCTCGGCCACTCATGCGCGTGTCACGTCGACAGAAAAAGCTCGACAGTGTAAAGACAAAAGTATAAGAAACAAAAAAAACAAGAGAACCGATTAAAAATATATTTTCTAGCTCCCCATTGTTCCTCTCGACCTTTCATTTATTTCTTCCGGCCATGAGTTTTATTACCCTCTCGATTAAATCCTGACGAACGAATCTCGCAGAAAGCCTCGAATTTCAAGCGATCGAAGATTACGAACAAACTTTAATTCCAATCCTTTTTTTCCCCTTCGCTCCAATAATTTACATCCCAATCCGATTTGACGAACAATAATAACCCACCCCTTCTCACTCGTCCGATCCGAATGACCAACTTCCTCGCGTACACGCTCGTGGTACAAATGACCGCGATTATTCACACCCCATCGCGTTATCTATTGTTTTCCCTGGAGCACCGCGAATGTTGTGCGAAAATGCGCGCTCGTGTACGCGTGTCAATATATATATCAACCTTTCACGCCGAATCGAACGTGGTAGGATCGTTTCCATGTTTTTGTCATTTGTGCTAGAAATGAGACGAAAAGAAATCCTAAAACAAAATTTTATATTCATCAATAATAATCAATCGAATCCAATTATTTCGATTCGATGCAGAATTTATCGAATTAATTTTTTGAAATGTAGTAATTCTACGATAATTAGAGGATATATAATGGATCAATTTGACTCGTAGCGTCCCATACACGTGTAAGTGCAATCGCATGGGCAGTCTCGCGAAGGGCGCGATGGTTGGGGTACTTAACTGCTCGCGTATTATCACTCTCGTGTTCGCCATTTGACGCCTATTCTCTCCACGTTGTTCGCGTACGCGTGTGGCTTTGAAATCACAATCCCAGTTATGCGTCGAGGTATCACAGGATGATCGTTTGCTTATTGTATCTCTCGATGATCTACAGCGTCACCCAAACCGCCACGCGCCATCCGGTGTCCGTAACTTTCCTCGTATGTACGAGCATATACGGAACACCTAACTCACGGATCTAACAGCCGCCCTCTCCGCCCATCCCTTTCTGTAACCAAGTCTATACGTCCGTTCTGATATATGCTCCGGTTCGCGACAATACTTATACATCTCGCGCGTTATTATCCCCATTATTCATGCGCCGCCGGACATTCCTTGCAAAAATATTGATGCTTACACCTATGGAAATATACACGTAATAACGAAAGAACGAAAGCAAATCCTTCCATTGTTATTACGTGTGGATACAGAGAGAATGGAAGAAAGAATGGAAAGAAATCGTATAGAGAAAGTGTCTACGCTCTCGACAATTCAATATTCAGATGGCCAAGAAATAATTGTATGGATAAGATATGCAGACATATGTCTAGTTATTTAAAAAAAAGAACACAATTACTTTCTGACCACTTTGATCCATGCAAAACAATAAATGCAACGTGGAATGACAATTGGATATTTCCGAATATAATTACAGTATGATTGATATTTTACAAAATTAAGTAAT
The DNA here is from genome assembly GCA_030523005.1 of Tryphoninae sp. B BG-2022a. Taxonomy (NCBI): domain Eukaryota; kingdom Metazoa; phylum Arthropoda; class Insecta; order Hymenoptera; family Ichneumonidae; species Tryphoninae sp. B BG-2022a. Next base: position 8,048 of record JAPYZU010003439.1, on the reverse strand, counting down.
TTCTGATTAATTGAGTTAAGAATGTGAAAATACTTGAAGTTTTTTAATTGTGGTAAGGACAAATCGATTATATAGCACGAGATTTCACACTATTTTGCATCGAAAACGCGAAAAATCAATGAAATAGACCGAGTTATGTATATTTTCTGCTTTCAATATGTATGGCAAAGGCATATCCGCTGTATCCGTTAGCATTGGTGAATACCCCCGTTCTTCGATCCGCGTTGCAATCTCAGTGTTATATACGCCCGATTCGGTATTCAAATCGAACGTCGGACCTCGAGCGTCTTACAAGAGAGGAGAGTTGCCCTGGCTCTCCTCGCATATAACCTCCGTCTATATATATATATATATATATATATATATATATATATATAGAGAGAGAGAGAGAGAGAGAGAGAGAGAGAGAGAGAAACGGGGTTGGGATTATACTTCCTTTCGTTGCCCTCGAAGGTATTCACCTTAAGCGTACATATAGCTGCCAGTTTCGGAATAACCTACGCAAAAGGAGAGCGTGTAGAAACGAAGGAAGTCTCCGCGTGATACACGGATACCAATATAACAAGGCTGGCGGGTGGGAAATGGGCTTTCGAGGGTAAGGTTGGGGAAATAGGGAGGAAGCGAGAGAGAGAGAGACGGTGAAAGAGGAGGGTATAGGTGGGTTGTTGAGAATGCAAGGGAGAGAGAGAGAGAGGCACCTAGCTAGCTGTTGGGTGTGCCGGGAAAGCACAGGCATGAAATGGGGCACCGGGAATAGGGGTGTATAGCCCCTAGGACCGTTTTATGCATACCGATTGCATACCAGCACATTCTGATGCATCGCATGCATGGACAATTGATTTATAGCCGAAATACACCGTCCTCCTTTTCGATAAATAGAAAACTCTCCCGTGCGCTCTCGACTCAGACTCTCCTCCATCTCTACTACTCTCCCCCAACATCACGTTCTCCTCCCAGTATTCGCGTGTGTATAGCTCCCTCTCCTTCTCGGCCCTCTTTCGCAAAACCCATTCATCTACGTGAGCGCAGCTGGAAACTTCTACCCCTCTCGCCTCTCGCTTCGGCCGACATAACTCTTTTCTTTCGAGAAGGGCGTACAATCTTTCAACTGAAATCTCGTTAGATCGAGTCAAAGCTTTTACATCGTTATATCTGTATACTGATACATGTGTTCTTTCTTTTCTTCGTGTGTTGCAGGTACGTCACGACGCTAATTACAACCCTCTCTTGACCCAGTACCGAGGTGGCAAACGTGAGTGTATTATTTAACATCCATTAACAACGAATAACGTGGTAACTGCACCTTGTCATGATACTATGTGCAAGATGGAGATGGTAACCTTTTGCGATGGAAAAATTATCACTCTAAATTATCGTCGTTACCTATTTTCGTGAAACAACAAATCACTAATACAGTGAGTGGATAGATCACGTTTGGTATTTCAACGTTGTGACAAATAGTTTTTATGAAAAGAAAACAAATTTACGCCCGTCTTAACTTTGAAACATTGAACAAAATATTTCCTGTTTGGAATTCGAAATATTTGATCCGAATTATAATCGATAAAAGTTTATAATTTTCTTCAAGAATGACCACAATCTCGTTGAAAATTTAGTTTGCATGCCAATCCTATTTAAAATGTTTATCGTTGGTGTAATTCAACCCACCGATGAAAGGGTCGATAAATTTTCCGAGGAATCTCGTTTCCGTTTTTCCTTTTACATCCGCCTTCGCAACGTAGCGAAAGTCGGTAGTTCCAGTGGACGTTTCGGCGTGTACAAGAAAAGACTCGAAAGTATTCGTGTGCTTGCGGATGTGCACACCCCAGAGTCCTTTGAATTAATGGCGTCCCAGTTTGAGGCACGTCCGCTAGCGAGCTGCGGCCCCGCTCTCTGGAGGAGCGTTCCCATGCGAGATGCTGGGCCAGCGTTACTCCATAGGATATATTCAAGGTATACGTAGCCATAGGTTCATTCTGTACTCTCTCCCTCTCTCCCCCTCTCTCTCTCTCTCTCTCTCTTTCGCTCTTAGCGAAAGGAGAGAGGTGACGCTGTATGTGTGTGAGACAACCCTTAGGTGTGAGTCGGAGCTGTAGAGACGGTAGATGGGTATCCCAGAGCTTCGAGGGCAAAAGTTGACGGTGATGGTAGGTGGCGGCAGCGATTGTAACGTATATTAAAATTCCAATATCCAGACTCCGCCGGATAACTTCTACCGTATATCATGAGAAACCTTCGAGGCTATGTGCACCCTCTGAAACGTATACTACCGTATACCTATTACTGCGCTATCCCTCTCATACGTAAAACCTAGCAACGGCCCCCAGAACACAACGGACACACAGAACACAGTCTTCGACGTCCTCTCCTGTTCTACCTCAATTGATGGCTCTCCTCTTCTATGGATTCGCGACGTCCAATTTTAATCATACCACCCTCAAAATTAACAGATGAGTTTAGCAATTTTGTTGAAAAGGATGTTCAGGGTGAATCTGTTATAAACGCTATACCCTTTTCTTTTTAAAGGAAACAAATTGACCCTTGTAAAGAAATAGCGAAGGGCGAGAAAGGTGAAGGTTCGTACGAGAAACTGATATTTTCAGGTTTGCCATCACCGCTCAAGGTGAATTTCTTCACGTTTGCATTATTGACGCGATCCATTATTCATACCTTCTGCGTATTATAGTCCGGTCCATTTTATAAAAGTTTCAAGCTATTCTTTTCCTCTCGAAATATATATATATATATATAAACGTGAGTGTGTACTCTGCAACAACGGAGGATAAGACCTTTACTCCCTGAAAGAGGAGGGATATTATGTCGATAAATATTTTTCTTGCATCTGTCTTGATTTCATTCTTATCGACGTATTCCTGACGCATATATACACCACCGATAACGTATTATTTCGTCGAGTTTCTGTTTTGATAAATCTTATTGGCTGCTAGGAAAGATTCTCTTTCTTACCGTTTCCATCGTCCCTCTCGCTTTCTCACAATCGCCTGCTAAATAAAACTGTTGATCCAATGGACCGAGTTCGTATATAAAGATTCGTTGAAGAAAAGAAAAGCTGCAAGAGGCAGCCGATAGGTTCAATGATCCAGGCTACCCTTCGCTCGCGCCGTTCGACCAGTCCTAGATAGAATTAAAGGCGAAAGGTTCACTACGGGGGTGTGACCGTGATAGCGCACGAGGGTGAGAGAACGAGCACGGTAAGAAAGACTCCTCGCGATTCGAAGTAGATTCGCTTGGTCAGTCGATGTGATATACGTGCTATTCGGATTTTGAAAATGGATGTAAGATAGCTGAATCTCGCGTGTTTCTTTTCTCAGCAGGAATTCATAGGACTGTCTCGGTGGTAGATTTATCGTGGTTTACTCCGATTCTCTCGTCTCTGGTATCGTCGCTGCCCATACTCTCATTTGCGGATATCTTCAATCTATACTTCCCCATCTACCCTCCCGTTTTCTTTTACACCCCGATTATTCCTCCCTTCTTCTACCACGAAAAAGAAACCCCAAGGATTGGCCTATCTTCGCACATTTCGTTCTCTTCAACCTGACCTCGCGCTCTATCTCTTTCCCTTCATCTCTCGCACTCCCACCCCCCCTACTGTTACTTTCCCCTTTTTTCGTTCTCTCGATCTCCTGGAAATCTAAGGGCTTTGCCCCCCTTGGACCAAAGAAAGATATATAGAATTGACAACTTCCAGCTTTCTTTATCGTTTTTTGTCCACTTGCCCAGAATTTACTAGAGGTTTTCTACCAACCCACGAGGATGAAATGGAAAGTTAAATAGGTAAGTAGAGAGAGAAAGAGAGAGACAAGGATGGGGAGGATGCGAATGGGGCTTAACGCGTCTGTCTACTCCTATGTAGTACTCCGACTTGATTTATTTCCAAAGTTTATCTCGTACGTACGTTCTCTTCGGACTGTACGAAAAAATATCGAATAAGGAATCTAACCGAATAGCGAAAGGCGAAAAGCTTACTCGATCGTTTATTGATTATTTTTTTCTTCCTTACGTTCTTCCGAACGACAAAAACTTTTTAATTGAAATTAATTGAAGGGAGAACCAACCATACTGGGGTAGGCGTTGATAAAGATATATGACTTGGTTCGAAATAAATAGATAGCTTACCGTCCGAGTAGATCGATAACTTACCGACTGTGTTCGAGAAAAAAACCAGCCTTAAGAATCCTCGCAAATTTCACCCGGTCAAAAAGGACGTTCGTATCAAACGTACCCTATCATTATTTTACGATCAGCGAAAAATCAACGTTGCAATTAAGCTGTCGAGTATTATTATAAATTTTTCTCTCCTCGTGGTAAAAGACGTATTACACAAGGAATACGTGTAATTACCCAAGCACGTAACCTAGATACGTAATAAAGTAGACCGTTTCAAACATACAAACCCTCCTTGGATACGTTTTGGCTACCGGGCGTTCCATTATACTTCGTATTTCGTGCGAAGGCGTATGACGTGCGCTTGGCCCATGACTTCATGGCAAAATTAACGAGACGCTCTTGTAAGACCTCGCTCTCGTTTTCCACGTCCGTGTACTTCTCAAAACTTAACGTTTGAAAATCTTGTTAAAAGAGCCAAAAGTATCGCGGTAGGGACTTTACGCTCTTTACATTTTTCCATTTCTGTGCCAACAGGTGTCAAGTCCAACATTTGCCAACGCTTCTCTCTCTCTCTCACGCTCTCAGTCTTCCGTATCGTACATTCGTTCGAGCACCCTGTACCGCATACTTTTTTAGTCTTTGTATATGTGACCGCGAGCTTTGTACACTTTTCAACCTTTTCTCTGCTTTGTGTCGTGTATTTCCACCGCCATGCTGATTCCCTTTGCCTTTTTTTCCCTTCGCCATTACTTATTTTTACATTCTCAATTCGCAACAATTAACATTTCCAATCTCGGTTCTCGCGATAATTAATGACAAAAATATGCACAAAAGAGAAAAGAACGGTGTAACAAAAACAAGGGTAAAACGAAACCAACAAAAAGAGCAAATAAAATATATCAGCGTTCCGACACTTCCGTGCAACGGTGCGTTTTCAGGTTGAAACCATCCCCTCCTCCTCGTCCATCGTTGTCCATCGTGAATTACTCAACCGCGACATTTATCATTTTCACAAAAGGGGTCGGCAGAAAAGCGCCGTTCCACCCCCTTTCCGTGCTCGATCGGGTCTTCGGTCCTTCGTCACGGCCCTATTCGCTGATGGACAATATCAGCACCCGGTCACATCCCCCTGTCGTGTGCATTCTACGTTCACCATGCATACGCGATACTCTTTCCGCATCGGAGAATCTATGACTGTTACATTTTTGTTTGTTACACTTTCTCTCGTCTATCCTTTCCTGTTTTTTTTTTTTTTCGAGATGTGGTTTTCGTTTCAACCATTCGATGATACACGCGATGTAAAATATTCTTCAACTTTAGTCATAAGCAAATCGTGACAATACGTCGTAAAAATGAATGATCGCCATATTTAAGTCACCGTAAAATAAAGCGAAAATCTAACGACCTATCGCGCGTTCTAGCGATCTTCCAGTGAACGGTACTAGAGCTGTTCTAAATTGTCTCATGTATAATACACCACTGCGTATATATTAGGCGAAAATACAGATATTTCCCGAGAGTGTATCCCTCGTGTTTTTAGCCTCTGGCATTACAAGTCCCATTTCACACGCGTGCAGCAAGATGTACACGCGCTACCCAACCTTTGCAATTCACCGTCATTCCCCCCAATGTTACCCGTTCTAGGTTCTCATCAGAGCTTCGGGAGGCTGGCGCATATCTAACTCTCCGTCTTTCTCACCCATGGCAGACTAGCTCGCTCTCGCGCTTCTTAATTACTCGCACACCACACGCCGCGAAATTATTGCCAAAGCATGTTGGACCCCCCCGAGCAAATGTTCTACGATATATCTATATATATACATACCGACAAGCTCGAGCATTACAATGGAGCAACAACAGGAACGGAAACATCCGCCGTCTTGGCTCTAGGAGATGTCGTTCTCGATGCCTCGTTCCCACTTCCCTTCCACTCGTGTTTGCTTCTCTTGCTCACACGCGCATGTATGTTATACACAATCAACAGTTCAGGCTGCGTTTAATCAACTGAGCATCGTACCTCAATTGTGCGGCTGGCTTGTGGGCCTTACGTTCCACCCTTTCAAACGTAGACCGATGTGACGACACCGGCCAAACTTTGTTCTATATTTCTATATACATATAGGACGTATCTACCAGTACAAGTACGCGTCCCATTTCTGCTATTATTCTGTCTCTGTTGCTTTGCCGATTTGACTACTACCCTTGCAATGCATCACCTCGCAATGACGCCCCTATTACTGTACCCTGCAGTGCTTCGTATCTCTGTTACTACGAGTCTCGTAGCCTGGGCGAACACTCTGCAACGCTACCGAGATGGATTAAACTTTTGCGATGTACCTATACACATTTACGCATATATATATATATATGTATATATATATATATATATATATATATATATATATATATATATATGCGTGTGTATTACTATAACGAGTCAGCATTTATGCCCATGCGTCTATGTATATTCGTACGAGCGTAGATATACGTACAACGCAATATAATTGTACAGTCGGGAGAGAACTCGACGAATTAATTATGCGGGTCTGCGAAAACCAGCGAGGTGTTGTCGTGATAATCGTAAAATACGTCCATGGTGAATCTCTTTGGAAGACCATAGTATTGTCACACTTGTCTCCCTCAAATTTAACTCGTGCAACGTTATGCTCTCGATCGCCCCAGGGCGAATCAAAATCCGACTGAAATGTACGTTTCGCGTTTGAACAATGTTCTTCGGAATGGAAAAATGAATATATTCGTATTTACTTGATATTATCGTCTATTAATGATCACAATGTTAATGTCGAGAGGATAATTTTGTTTTCGAAATGTCAATTTTATTTATCGAGGACTTTTTGGTAAATAGGAAAGTAACAAAATTGATTTATTTTTAGAAAATATTGGAGGGATCATGGTTATTTTATAATTGTCGAATCGTCGACGTTTCGACTGTTTGCATTATTTCTTTACTCCGAGTATTGTGTGAATATTTCAATTCTATGTTTTTATTCCTCGTCACGTACAATATATATATATGAATGTATATTTATGACGGTCTCTGTGGCACTTTTAACGCTCCCCGAATGAAAATACGTTTTTTGAACTCTTGGTGACGCACATTTCCTTCGCTCGTTCTCATCGACATCGAGTTTTGCCATTTGGATTTTTAATTATCGGTCGTTCGAGATCTGGCAGAACAATGGGAGCTTCGAAGCGAGAGAATATCTATCGCTCACTCCTTCTCTCTCCTCCTCTCTTTCTCCCTCCACTCTTTTTTTTCAACTCGAGGTTTTTTCTTTTCTCTTATTTTCACTAGGGTAAAATATCGACGTATTCATTATAATCTCACCATTTTCTCTGTTAAACCACACGAGGCTGCACGCGGTTTATTCAAGAGCCCGTAGATATGTATACACAGTTATATGTAGATGTGCCTAGATCCTATGTTATGAAGATATATATGTGGCCGGGAAACACTCTCGTTCATGTTTTAGCCGCGATATTCATGGCGAGCGAACACCAGACGGATCGTGCGATAACAGTTTTTCAGTTCAATATTCGGGCATGCCGGAAAAATCGCATATGTATTCAAAAATACGATGTGGGAGGGGTATGGGATAAAAAAATTCACATTGCGTACATAGAATATACTATAATGGATGAAAATTCCAAAGCTCACACACGCTCGTGCCCGAAAACATCGTTCAACCCTGCGAACCGGTCCGTGAGAGCCTTCTTTCACTTTGACTAATAGGGGAGACCGAGGGGAGTTGAAACAATTTTTACATTTTGTTTCATACACCAAAGGCTATAGACAGAAATCATATGATATTAGTACCAATCGATAGGTCATTCTGTACACTTGCGAATCACTAACATAAAGAAATTGTTAGAGTTAAATATTGCGGTGAAAAATC
>JAPYZU010003437.1:0-14726 GCA_030523005.1 Tryphoninae sp. B BG-2022a | reverse complement strand
GTAGGCAAGTACTTAATGAGCTTGGGCTTAAAGGATCGGCAAACTTGAGTTATCTAACCGAGCCGAAAGCTGGTTTGTTTGGACTGTTTACTATAGTGATGTACACTAAAAGGGGACGCTTGGTGCCGTTTATCGCACATTAAATAACGGTATATGGTTTGAGACTGTTATGTAATAACGACTGCTCCGTCGCATTAATTAAATTAGTTGGCGAACAATGACTTATTCAAGAAGCAGTATTGTGAGATGTAGCTTTTTATAATCGCGCGATAAACACTCGTTGCTAAGAGCGTCGTGTGAAAAAGTAATCGGTACATCGTGATACAGCTGGGTAATTCGTGAAAGGCGATGAGAGAATTGCCATTATTGTTATCGATAGATACGATCGATATTGGAGAAATAATATTTCCAGTTTCAGGCCCTTCCAAAGCAATGAAGATGAGTTTCTCGTGCTCCTCGCTGCAGCGCTCTAGCGATAGTCTAGAGGGATCTGAGCAAGCGAGGATGAGAGTAGACCGACCATACAACAGTCTCACGAAAAAAAGGTACGACTTCTCGACCTGTTCGGTCATGGATAATTATGATTAAGGTGGAACGCTCCGGTATCATAATCTCACGTAGGCCCTGTACACTTAACTCTCTTTCTCTCTGTCTCTTCCGGTGAGGAAATTATAAATCTACGTCTTTTTATTTTTTTACCTCGAAATATTTATTATCGAGCGTTGCTCTTTTTACTTTGGAGGAAAGATACCGACGACAAATTTTGTATACTATTTTGTGCTCTCTATAATCCTGCAATATAGTTGTAAACAATATAAACTTTAAGTGTTGGGAGAAGAAAAAAACATTTTATAAAATTGGTCATTTTTCGAGATTAAAGTTTGGGATCGATTAAGTAGGAAATCATAAATTTCTTGACGAATAAAACAAGGTTTGAATCGGTTGACGCAAAATTTGGAAAAAAATGGCGGAGGGGTTATACTTGAAATTTTGAATAATTGAACATTTTTAGTAACGTTTATAAATGCAAGAAAAAGAACTAATGATTATTTCGATTTTTAAACACACACGTTATAGGAAAGAACCAAAACAGGAACATAGTCAGCGTAATAGTTGGGGTAGCCGTGACGATTGCAGAGATGATTTCTGGGCAGCAATACGTTCGAATTACAATTATATCATGGACACCGATCTAATTGATAGCTGCAAGGTAGTAGAGTGATGTTGTATCATCGACTATACAGGTTAAAGCTGGTAATTAAAGAAGTTCTCGAAACAGGAAGCCAATGGAGAACTCGTATGGGACGAGGGAGACGTATCGACTCTATCCTGGGGCTTGAAGGAAGTTAGCTGCCAATTTTCGGAGCTCTATTCTTGGCTCGGACTTTTGCAAGAGATGGTTTATTCGAAGGAAGAGAATTTATTGGACAAGAGTCTTCGCGCTGTAAGTAAACATACTATCTCGAGAATGTCACGTTTATTTGTGATTACACGATCGTGGACTTGACTAAGAAACCACTGGTAATTACGATTCGCGTTCTTCAGGCTCACATGGAGGAGCTGCGGCGTAAGGCGTATAGGAGGAGACTGTTTAACGAGCAGGCTGGAAAACTGGTATCTCGAGCACCGTCTCTCAAAGATGAAGTTGCGTGGCGGGTCGATCATCTAAACGCCAAATGGGAACTGGTCGAACAGATAATGGCACCGGTGGTACAACCAATGTCCGATCAACAGGACGTTTCCGCAGGTAATTCGATTATTCGTGTAACGTAGAAAATAATGTCGGGAAGTTAACCCGTGATGTTGAAGAGTTTGCCGATCGCGGTCTTAAAGAACTCTGTATAACCTACGCTGGAAGAGTAGCTCGAATCGGACGGTATCCCGATCGACCGTCGGGCAAAACGATTTCTTCCATTCTAAACTCCGTACGACCGGACTTTTGTCTGAGAACAGATTTCGACCATGAAGTCAAGTGCTTGAGGAAGTGGCTTCGCGAAATGGAATCACGGCTTCAACCTCTCAGTTTTCGTGTGGACTGGACTAGATCCGAGCTTGAGGAGAAGGCTACAGAGCATATGGTGAGTAACAAGATATGCCAACAGTTTAATAATTTTTACAGCCGAATATATTAAGTTGGGGAAAAAGAAATCCATTATTTCTTCGATAGATGGCGGTAGTGGTCGATATCTCGTAAAGTATCAATCATATAATTTCAGGTTTATGCTCGTTGGAAAGGTGACATTCCAAACTACAACAATTCCTTACTGTTTTTTGTTTGGTCCATTCAGACCCGAGTTACAGGGTGTTAAAAATGAAACTCAACAAAGAGAAAAGTCAACCCATTTTACAGTTTTTCTTTGATAAAGACGAAAATGTAAGCGAGGCAACTGAAATTGAGAATGGTGCTTATGGTCCTGATACTGTAACAACCAATTACGTGCAATTTGGATTGCGTCGATTTCATTCGGTTATTTTTTATGTCAAAGATGCACCTCGGACAATTAGGACCATGGTCGAAAATGTCGATAAAATAACAGAAATAATCGAAGTTGACCGACGTGTTAGCAGTCGTCACATTGCCCAGGATCTAAAGATCAATCATAAAACAGTTTTAAACCATTAGTGTCAAATTTTGCATTCAAAATAATGGATTTCTTTGTCTCCAACCTAATTTTTTGCCCGTATCATCTTTTTACTGAGAGATGTTCCAAAGAAAAAGGTGCGATCAAGTTCCCTGACAAAAACGGCCACGGATAAGTACATTTCGAGTATGTGCCAAGTCTGTTTCGTTGAGGGAACACACTTAAAACATACTGTGGCTGCAGAATAGCGCGTTTCAACCGCGTTTCGTCACACGGTTGAAACGTACATTTTCCCGTGCCGTCGACGCGGAGTTCTCCTATAGAATAGTACGTTTCAACCACGTTTCGTTAGACGGTTGAAACGTTCTTTTTCGCGTACCGTCGACACATACTTTGCCTGCAGAATAACGTGTTTCAACCACGTTTCGCGTCACACGGTTGAAACTTACTTTTTCGCGCACCGTCGATCCGGTCTTCTCTCACAGAATAGTGCGTTTCAACCGCGTTTCGTTACACCGTTGGAACGTTCTTTTTCGCCTAGCGTGGACTCGGACGTTAACTGCAGAATAGCGCGTTTAAGCCGCGTTTCGTCACACGGTTGAAGCGACGTCCCACTGCAATTATAAACACGGGCGCTTTGCCGAAAAAATCAATCTCTTAAGCGTGATGAAAATTGCGAATCAATCCACTATCCTGAAAAAGATGTAGTCCCTATGGCTCACGTCCATCTTACAATTACATGTATGTGTTTCTATTTACAGCTCATTATATTTCTGTTCTCATAAACAGCTCATTATATTAGTGTTTTATTACAATACTGGCGGTACCCGGCATGCGTTGCAACTCCGTTTTGGTGTTATAATTTATTTGACACAGAATATTTTTTATTTGTTTTGTCCATATGCGGAGTATAGACTTTCCAAATATAATCTATTCTATACACACTTGTAGCGATTGTCTCTGTGCTTTGTTGATGGGCATGGCAAATGCGAGTCGCACTAGAAACTGCGAACATTTGAATTCGAATGGCATATATTTTTATATCATTAAGATAGGTGGCAATAGCACACCTTCTCCTTAAAATTATCCATTTTCAATTGTAGTCTCATTCGGATTGTTCATCAGATTTTCCCCGAAAACCATAGTACCGTTGCAAAGTCGTGGTGGATTGATGTTTCAACGATTCGATAAAAGAATATTATAGGTACTCCCATTTTTAATGGTACAATGTGCGGCGGTATCCTGGCAAATTAAAAGAATTGGAGAATTTAGTTAGATAATTAACAACTTGTTACAAACAAACAAACAAACATTCTTCCATTTTTATATTTAAGATTATCTTGGGGATGATTGTTATTTAAAAGTAAGTAGAACGAAATCGTAATAAAGCGCGTAACAAGCGTGTGGCAAGTTTGTTTCCGATCACACTACTACATACAAAGCGCATACCGCGTACTTGGTAAAGTGACAACAAAGCGCGTTCTGAAACGCGCTTGGTACGCAGTATAGTGTGTACTAGAAACGTGGTTACGTTCGAATTCACCTGCTTGTCAGGATTGCGTGTTTCGAAACGCGTTTGGTACGTACTTGAAACGTGGTAAAGTGGATAGCGAAACGTGGTTAAAACGCGTTTGATTTTGTCAGGGATATTGGGAGTACAAATTAGTTCAATCCGTTTGCAAAAGATGGCTCTGGCTGATATGAATATTTCATAGTGACAGCTGGCTTCCGCGGTTTCAGCGAGGTCTGACATCTGTCAATAATACTCAGTTCATGACGCTTTGAGTTTCATTCTAAACCCTTGTTTTGTACTGTGTCGAATATGTGTCGAATATGTTGTGTTAACTAAGTAGCATTTGCGGGGCGTTTTAGTTTTCTGCTTTAGTTGGAAGAAAAGTGCTGCTGAAGCACGTCGAATGATTGTGGAAGTTTATGGTGACAATACTCCAACTGATAAATCATGTAGGGAATCTTTTCGACGTTTCAAGAATGGTGATTTCAGCGTTGAAGACAGGTCTTTGTACTGGGCAGCCGAACAAATTTGAGCTGCTACAACCTAGCGATTCTATTGCGGGCGATCGGTATAGTTTATAATTGATTTGTTTGAGCTGAGCATTACGACGAATAACAGCCTGAATACGAGCAAAGGCAACAAAATTATTCTTCTGCGTGATAACTCTCGGCCTCATGTCGGAAACGTTGTAAAAAAATATTCGGAGATTTTACCTAGGGATGGTAGACGTACGAGAATTCGAGTACGGATATGAGAATTTTACCTGCCCTACGAGGTATGAGACAAAGTACATTGTCATATCGAAAAGTAGGCGAATTTTACTTTCCGACCGAAAAAAATTGCCCGATAAATTACGGAAATTGCGGGCAAGTCACGTTCAAGAGTAGCTTTTGCTATGCTTTTTGCCCGAATTTCTGAACTCTATCTCTAATTGTAAGAAAAGGCAAATTACGTGGGCGGCTGGACGTGAAACATTATTTATGAAATTTGGCCCGGCTGCTGAAAAGATTGACAACTCATGATTTAGTGAATTTAGTTAGGCTGGTTCGAGAGAAGCTTGAGAGTCATCTACCATCCCTGATTTTACCGTACCCACTGTATTCGTCGGACATTGCTCCTTCTGATTACTGGTTGTTCCCATGGATGCAGCACGATCTGGCAGGTCACTGATTCATTTCGTTCGCAGAAATAAAAAGTTTGCTTCTAACTTGAGAATGGAATTCGAGGTGGATTTCGAAAATTGTCCGAGAGGTGGGAAAATGCAGTAATCACCAATGGACAATACTTTGATTAACCCGTTGATTCATTGTGTTCCAAATTTATCCGCATTATCTCTTCATCCAGAAATCCTCGAAACGAAAAACTGCGACGGATCTGAACGCGAAGTATCGCCCGTGTGCCGTTAGCCGAATGGCTCCTGCGCAGTTTCTATTCTCAGATTTATTCTTCGTGTCCACATCTGACAGCCGTACATCTGTTTAGATCCAAGAATCGAACAAAGAAACGCCACGAGTACTTGAGCCCGCGATATAACCAGGCGTATTATCTATCTCTCGCTAAGAATGTTATTTGATCGCTAACGTGGCTTCGCTACGTGCTCACCGAGTTATCAAAGAGTCACGATCGTTTCCGGGAAATGTTTTTAGTTTATTTTTTTCATATCTTTCTTTTCTTTTATTTTTTAGTTCGGGTCCATCGCGGTCATTGTACATTAAGTACACATCGAGAAAGTTGCACGAGGCTTGTTTTACGGGGCGAGGCTGAGTCCCCACGTGTATCGTAAGGCGAACAATACCGTGCTTTCTTGCGTCGCCTTATGGTACTGCCGTTGTACAGCATCCTTCTTGGCAACGCGTGTAACGAACATTAGAGCGCTAATGCGAACGTAGATCAAGGAAGAAAGCGTTCGCGAACGACGCGTTCTAACAGCCCGATTCTTCATTCTCGAATCTCCTCTCCTCTTTCTCTTCAACGTATACTCGCTCTCCGTACGCCAACGCTGCTAATCGAGCGAAAACTTGAGCTTACCCGCGCGCCTACCACGTCAATAATATTTATCCATATATACAGGCATATCATTATGAGAGGCGTAATAAAAATTTGGAGAACATTGGGGGCAAGAGGCGTGTGTAGTGGCACGGTATAAACCGTATGCGCGCATATATACGATAAATAACCTACGCTGCTGGACCACCCCGATACTTCATGAATATATATATATATGTATAGATATATATAAATAGAGAAACGAGCGGATGTGTCGGCCGATTTTTCAGGTGCATTCGAGAATAGATAGGCAAAGACTGTTTATTCCTTCGTCCATGACCCGGAGAAGTCGATGACTCTTTCCACACTCCTTATCCCGATTCTATCTATATCAAGCCAAAACAAATATTCTCGTTGCGGGGATGCATCGAGATCGCTCTATGTAAAACCGTTTGCATACTGCCCTTTGAATCGCGACTAAAAGTAACATTAGTACTTTCGCTATCTCGATACAAAATACCGTCTATCCATCATGCGAATAATTCCATACGGCGTATTGTGTACATACATTTTGACCCTAGCGAGACAACACGCGCAACCGAAGTTATATGTTCCATTACAGAGGTTCTATTGTTACGCTCTAGTCATCGATCACTTCCCTTCCCTCGCTTCGCATATATTTGCATTCTCGTGGTTCGTGCCTCCGTGCCAATTCAATTCAGACACCAATTTAGTGGATATCCTTTCGCCCCGATGGAATAATGCAATCGGTCTATATGGGTTATGTTTATATATATATATATGTATTTCGATACGAATTGCCAATGTTTTCGATGTAAATATGGCTACAAGACTGTTGTATATCGGTTGTACGATACAAAATCGTATGTACGTATATACATGTATGCGCGGCGAACGCGAGGAACGATTTGTGGTTAGGGCGGCACGTCGGTGAATCAATTTCCCCAGGAAGAGACAAGGATGTATGAAATTCGATTGAATGAAATATGATTAGTTCGAAACGAGAAAGAATGAAAAAAGAAAGACAATAAAATGCGATAAAAGGAAAGAAAAAAAGAACGATGTGGAGAAGGTGAAGCGAGCCGAGGAGGGATCGAGCTTCCTCCCGACGTTGATTTATAAAAGTGATGTTATATCCTCTCGGAGAGGGAGTTGTACATAGCTTATAAGCCATCTTAAGAGAGCTATCGCATGAACGCGAACGCGATGATCGCGTTCATAACTCTTGGGAGACGGGATCGTTTCTTCGCTTCGGGTGTACGCATTCGCGCATCTCGCCGGGGGGGCAACGGTAGTTGCAACATCTGGGCCAGGCCGCGGCCGCCGTCTAATTGTTTACCGAGAAAAGCAAGCCGGCGCGCGCGCGTACGCGCATCTCGCCGAGTGTGAGCGAGAGCGCCCGCAGCGAGAAGCTTATGCTCTTAGCGTCGCTCTTCTTATCTCGTCATGTCCGACGAGTAGGACGAGTCACGGACGAGCCACGACCGAGAGACTAAGAAGAAGACCGCCGAGCGAGCTGAGGTTGTACACGCGTCCTATGTACTCTTTGCTCCATTGGGATACCGCTACTCTCGGTGCAGAATCGTTATTCATCCGGGTAGTGGGTCACACTGCGGCTTGCGACTCCTCTCGGTCACACGTAAACGCTTATTACGCACTTAATACGCTGCGCCGTATTAACGCTTTGGGGGTTCAGCTTGCAAACTCGCCACTGGCGACGCTCAAGATTTTTCACGTTCTCTTTAAATTCGTCGCGTTCGTACATAATTGTTTTAACTCGAGGCAAGATATTAAACGAGGAAGTGTACAGTTAACTCAACGATATAGTTTCTTTTTTCGATGGTCAAAAGATAATTACATTTTTTTCTTCCTCAATTACGTTTTTATTGAACACTTTTTTGTTTAATAGAGGAAAACATCGTCGCAACGCTACGATAAAATCTTCGCTGCTATTTCTCGTATTCACGTGGTAAATCGATCACGTTGAATTCGTTTTAATGGGTTTCGAATCGACGAAGAAAATCGAAATCGCGTAACACCGCGCGCGACGATAGAACGAAACGATCGAAACGAACAAAAACCCTTGAAACGGGTCCTCTCTCGGCGCGAGATCACCTTCCCGGAGGGAAAGCGTGATGCGATTATCGAAGTCGTGCGGAGCACGAAAACGCGGCCCATTGTTTTTTCGTATACGGTCTCGCTGTCAGCATCTTGTGATACATTGTAGCAATCATAGCCGCGCACGACTCGATCCTCCGATCCGATTCGTTTTACACGGGTACCCGCAGAAAATCGTTTTGATTTATAGAGAACCACGCCTCGAGAACCTTCTTTCCGGCAGTAGTCCCCCCTTCGTTCTCAATAAAGAAGCTTTACCATCGATCGAAATTTATACCGTTCAGTTTAATTCGACTACACGCATGAATCTACGAGGAATTAAATATTCATCTCGTGCAAAATTGTTTCTGGTGTATCGCGCGATTAATCGTCTTTTTGTTAATTAACTTATGACTAATCAATTTACGAGTCGCGGCAAACTAGCGAAATTTGGCGACGTCTCTAAAGATAGAGAGAGAGAGAGAGAGAGACAGAGAGAGTGGTGAAGTGAGGAGGTCAGAAGCACGCGATGCACATACTAGCAAAAATGAAGGAATTCACAAAGCGTACCTTTCGCGCGAGTGTCTTCACTCGGTCGCCGAGACGCATGGGCCAAAGTGCAAAGTCCTGCACGCTCCGTCGCTAAATCGCAATGAAATTTTCTCTTTCGAACGGCGCACACGGTCGAAACACAGATGATTATCGTTATTTGCAATACGTGAGTTCCAGATGTAGCATAACAACGTGTGTATGTATATATACGTAATTAAGAACGGATGAAATTGAAGAGTTTTCCAACGGCCATCTCGGATTTTACTCAAATTCGAGAGTCTTGTAATTGGGGACGACAAATTTCGGTCCGAAAAATGTTCGAATTGAGATTTCGCGCTATCTAGCGTCGACTCCGACAAACATATAACCCGTATTCATAGTCGTTCCTTACCTTGAGAATTAAGGACGCCTCCGTCGAGGACGCAAGGAGGCGTCTTCAAAGCCCCCTTGTTTTATAGAGAAGCCTCAAGCCTTCCTCCGAGAAGGGAGCGGTATTATAGGGATTTTAGTGACCCACTGGTGGCGAAAGCATTTTATAATGTCTGCTACTCATTCCACGTAGTGCTTATGAAATTTTCTTTTATGTTTGATGCGAAACCAAAAATGAATCGGGAAAATAATACGCATTTTACGGGAAAATAGCGGTTACTATTAATACAATTATGTCCGTATTCATAGTCGAACCTTACCTTGAGAACTAAGGACACCTCTATCGAGGATTCTTTAAATCTTTGAGGCCTCCTTGTTTCATAGAGAAGCCTCAAGCCTTTCTTCGAGAAGGAAGCGGTTTTATAGGGATTTTAGTGACCTCTTGGTGGCGAAACCATTTTATGATGTTTGCTACTCACTTCCCGTGGCGTCTCAGAAGTTTTATTTTATGTTTGGAGTGGGATTGGAGTCAAATAAATAAATGAATCGCGAAAATACTACACATTTCTCCGAAAAGGATGTGTTTCGAAACAGTTTACGCGCTCCATTTTTAATTGTTTTTAAGGTTAACTTGTAAACTGGCTGTGATCTCTGCGTCATATAGGTAACAATTTCAAGCGTTGGCTGTATGAAACGAAACAGCCAATCACAGTGCCGAAGGCTTCCTCAAGAAAGCTCGAAACCTCCCTTGAAAGAAAGAAGCCAACAAGGCTCCTTGTTCTGTCGAGGAAGGTCTATGAAATGCGAAATGAGGAACAAGGGATTCTTGTTCCTCGAGGAAGGACTATGAATAAGATAATGAAGGCAATAAGTTGCCTCATTTGGGCAAGGAGCGTTTATGAAATGCGAAGTGGGGAATAAGGAAAGTTTATTCGTCAAGGAGCGACTATGAATATGGGTGTTAGACACCTTTTTTTTGAAGAAAATAAACCAAATTTTATATGTATTTATTTCTATGTGGCGATGCAAATAGTTTTTAAACTTTTGTTGCAAAAGAGAATAAAATTTGGAACGAAGATACGATCTCAAATTTGTATACAAAATAAAATCTATTTTCGTCTCTTAAACTTTTCTCAACGCTTGACGAATGTTTACGTTTCTTCCACTCTTATTACAGCTGCTGAGAATAAACATGAAAATGATAACAAACAGGTGGAAAAAGTGATTTTTCCCGGGTTTCCAGTTTTTTTCATTGACGAATCGCCACAAGCTTTAAGCTCCTGCTATATTTATCTACATAAAAAAAACTTACGGTCTCCCAAGGGAACTTAAAGCCGCAACCGCATGCTTGGCAAATCTTAACAAGCCTTCACAAATTCAAACGCGTGGATAGAGTCTTTGGCTTGGTTTGCGTAGGTTTCCATGAGTTTGTCGATCCGTGAGTGTCGGTTTTTTGTCACAAATCAAAGGCAATTGCCGCAAGCACTTGCGATGCATTGACACGTTTGTGTGAACTCGCACGTTTGTAAAGATTTGAAGTTTGCGACAAGTGTCAAAAGCGTGTGATCGCGCCATAAAAACATCTTTATCACAAATCATAGAACAAACTCGATTTAGTAGAAACTCCGAGAGGGGTCGTGGCAAGACTTCAATTTGTTTAATGTGTTCTTAGTCATACGTATATGTCTTCGTAGGATAGAGATGAAGTAATAAAACAAATTAATAAATAAACGAGAACTATGATACTTCGAAGGATGCTGTTACGTCTCTCAGCTACAGATGACACGATACACAATGTATTGTGTATCGTAGCGGTGTGTACACCGCGAGAAGTTTTGCATCGCGTCCAAGTTGCGGTATACCAACGACGATTCTACAGATGTATGTTAATTATAGTGGGACCTGGTGTTGTGTCCAGGATACTCTTGCGCGAAACTCGAGTTCCATGGCATGGGACGTGTACGTAGTGACCGTGGAACACAATCCACCTTGGTGCACACACACCGGTTTTGTCCGATCGTTAATTTTGTTGGAAGACGTGCATGAAACCCTCTGCGTACACCTTCGAGGCAAGCTTGTACTTATAATATTAAAGCTATGCCTATATACCATCTTTGTCTACATTTACACGTGTATGTATGTGTAATATATATATATATATATACGCGTATATACAGGGAGAATCACATAAAACCTCGCACCTCGGATTCGGAGGTAGATGACGCCATTACAAACAAAAGTTGCCAATAAACATTAGGGATATTGTTAATAATTTACGAGATATAAATTTTTTAACTCGGTCCAATCAGAGCGCGCTGAGAAGCGTTGAAGCCGCCCACTCCCACCCTAGCCGTAGATAATATAGCATAGATTAGGGCGTTACATTTGGGTTTGCAAAATTCAGAGCAGTCAATTTTATTGCATGTAGTTTACCGCAGTCATTTTTTTTTCTCGGGCATGGCTGCTCTGAATTTTGCCCAACGTGCCATCAAGCGTTGAAGTCCCCCACTCCCCACCTAAATTCAGAGCAGCCAATACCCGGGAAAAAATGATTGTGGAAAAATACAAGCAATCTAATTGTCTGCTCTGAATTTTGCAAACCCAAATGTAACGCCCTAATCTATGCTATATTATCTACGGCTAAAGTGGAGGTGGGCGGTTCAACGCTTCTCGGCGCGCTCTGATTGGACCAACTTTAAATGTTTATATCTCGTAAACTATTGACAATATCCCTAATGTATATTTGCAACTTTTGTTTGTAATGGCCTCATCTACCTCAGAATTCGCTGTGCGATACTTTATATGATTCACCCTGTATATGATATAACAAGCGTGTGCACGTGCGCCTCCTTCTCGTCCTTTTGGTCACGAGTGAAACAGCGTAATATCTGCTTTTAACATGGTGCGAGGATTTTCTCCCTCCTGGCACTCTCCGCACCTCTAAAGACCAGCCAGGATAATTGCTCGTCCGCTTCGGGCCGGAAATCTTCGTAACTAATGACGCGTTTGCCGGTTTGAAAATAAGCCAAGTTTTAGACTTTAAACCTGGGATAACAGAAGATCTGCGCAACGCTCGTATATTTGCGCACAAAGATGCAAACGTTTGCTACGGTGACTCTTATGTACGCGCAACAGGCACGGGTTGGTAGTAACAAGATAAACGATATTCGAAAAAGTACAGTAAGTACTTGAAACACAAAAATTTTTAAAACATGTTCGACAATCAAATATAAAGAAATTTACGATTAATAATTATTTTCTAAAAATGTTAAGTACAAAAAGTACGATAATACTACCGAATTATTTTAAAAAATACAAAATTCGAATTTAGTCGATTATTTAATTATTTTCTATTACGATTTGTTGAAATCGTGGCGAACAATTGTTCTAAAAGATGTTTACGACTCAAAGTAAAGAAAACAAAAAAATATAAAATTAGATTAATTAATCATTTACATAAATATAAAGCTGAAGAAAAATATTAAGATACTTTGGATAAGTATTTTTAAGAAAAACAGAATTGGTGTTAATTCGATCTTAAAATTATTTTCAATTACTTTTTACAGAAATCATAGTCATCCGTGACGTTACCGTGTATTTATCATAACAGTTTGCTATTACAACGGAAATATTCTCGTAATCGTAGATAAAGTTCGATACGACATCGTGTTTTCTATTAATACAAAACGATGGATTAAACGCAATCGTAAAGCTCGTCGCAGGCCAGTTTCCGAGTTATACATTTCTCGTTCGAATATTCGTGTTATATTGGATCGTGTCGCGTTGCCGTCGTACGATCACGATTCATGGCTACGTATAACGAAAGGAGCGACGTAGATACAGGATTGTTAACGCGAGAGATATCGGTGAGAGATAAGCCTCTCGATATGTGTATTCCCGTGGCTCTATCGATCGATAGTGGTACCCTCTCTGGTATGTTCTCTGTGCTTGGTTATTGCATAAGAACTCTGGGCTTCTTTGGTGCGTGTTAGACACCAGGGTCTCTCTTTCTCTTTCTTTTTCTCTAGGCTTTATCGTCTCGACGCTATTGCTCGTGGCGTGTGTGCAGTTAGAAGAGTGAAAGTTTCGAGACTGAGCTAGCGGGCAATTCCTACGGAGGCGCAAAGTCGGCGAGAGATGACTGCGTGACTCACGAAGAGTAGAGATAGAGAGAGAGAGAGAGAGAGAGAGAGAGAGGAGCCCTCGAGAGAAGAGGCGGGAGGGAGGGAGGCTTAACACAATGGGTGTGTAGAGGAATCCGTTAAAGGACCGGCGGCCTCTTGCGGCCCGTTGTCTCTCGCGCATATATACGCTTGAGAGTGAAACAGAGGAAGAGAGAGAGAGAGAGAGATAGAGCGAGAGGGGGAGGGAAAGAGAGAGATATAACCAATTGAAACAATTACCGCAGCTGCGAGAGAAGAGCGCCGCGAGAGATGTTGTATACGTGTTTGAGCCGAGTTGCGAGACAACGAGAAGCGAAAGATGGATTCTTCACGGTGGATCATTCGTATTTTTGTCCCCTTGTGCCTTTTTTTTTATTCCTTCCCATCCCGAGATCAAAGATATATTTGACATACACGGAGAGAGACGGACGCTGTCTTTTGGAATATCATCGATTTGCATCTTTGGATCCTCGCGCAGCTGCCAATTTTCACATTTCGATGCGAGGCACGCGATATCGACGAGTTCGGCTGCGGTATCCCGGCATTTTCATCCACTTCTGTGCTCTTGTTTTCGTAACTTATTCTCCCTTGATTTTTACGACAGTCTCTGTTAGAAGAGAACTGCGATAGAGGGAGGGGGAGGGGGGACAAGAAGCTCCTTTTTTATTTTTACAATGTACCTCTCTCCCAATTATACGGCCGGTGCCAATGGGCTAGCTCGTCGACTCGGCGAGTCAAGCAGGTCTGCAATATTGAAGCTCGTTCGAATGGCACGAGCGCGGTGCCCAGCTAGGAAGTTTGAATTCAGAACGAAGGAGAGAAACGAGAGAGACAGACGGACACGCGATTGGCGAGAATCGGCACAATGAACGACAGTAAGTACACGTTATGAAACGCGAGGGAAAGAAAGAGAGAGAGAGGGAGAGAGAGACAGAGAGAGGGAGAGAGGGAGAGAGGGAGAGAGAGCGAGAGAGAGGAAGATATCTTAGAGAGCAATGAAAGCATGGCCAGACCTCGATTATTATACGAGGGTTCTCTCGGAGGCCTCCCTTTCAATCATGCGAAAGACGTCGCAACGAAACATCCGCGAGGGAGAGTGAGTGAGAGAGAGAGGGAGAGAGATGGGGGGGGGGGACGAAACGATGAAAGAAAGAGAGTGATTCGATCATTTTGTTTTAATAGCTGCGCCGAGTCGAATGAAAGAAAACTATAAACGGAGAGAAAAAAGAACAATTCCACTTGAGAATTTCTCAACGAATGGTAATATTTACCCATTTGCGAACGGAGTCAGACAGGACGAGGAAACGAGTGGTACGCGACGAATCGCGTGGAATTCTAGGAAGAATTTATGTACTCGACTCCTGAACGAATGCCAGCAAAGGTTGGAAAACGGCCTGTCGAGTCCAGCGAGATAAGAAAGTACGAGTTTTCGTCGCGGTCATC
>JAPYZU010003436.1:0-10852 GCA_030523005.1 Tryphoninae sp. B BG-2022a | reverse complement strand
GGAGGAGGAGGAGGGCATATGCCACTGCGTCGACGGACTGAGAAGAGAGGTGTCGAGAGCTCCGAGCAATGGAATGCAACGTGCAAACAAACCGATGCGGTCGGGCTGGTGGGTCCTCAAACCCGCTGGCTCGTACCCGCGGACCTCCGAGTACTATATGTCGCCCCCCCCCCTTTACAAACGCACATATGTATACATATACCTGAGCGTCACGCCGTACGAGCATTTGCTTCGAAACACATTTTATCCCGCGATATTGCCGGTAATACGATAAACTTTTATTTTATTTCTTTATTTTCGACCGTTAACGCAGTCACGTCTCCCTTTCGTCGCTCTTTGCAAAAGCGCCTCGTAAATTATATTGCATATTTAAGGACGACATTATTTTTTTCATACCTTTCGTCAATGCAGCCATGGGTGCGTAAAAATATATAAAGGTCTTGACGTATTTCGTGTTATACTTATATCTTTTTAATAATGAAAAAAATGTCCAAGTAATAAAGATCGTCGAGTTTACAAGTTTTTGTAAATATTTTTCACGCGATAGGAACGTAAAAGGTACTGACACCCACGTCAGTCTTAACAAACGAAACCTAATCAGACATGAAACGTGGTTGGATTTCGAAATTATGATAAACAATATTATTGTCTTATTACACATCTTTATTAGATTTTATTTTTTAGTAATTTTTTAGTCTTCCGGTGTTATCGCAATGTATCGAATTTTTGCTCGACTATGAAAGTAACAAATTTCCAACCGTTGTACGAACATTTATATAGATTTATGCATTATATAAAAGTATAATATATCTACTATACGAGTTTCGCTCGCCGGAATATGCTTGGCCTTCTGGGCCTTCCCACACGTGCAACGAGCTGGGAAGGCGATTTCACGTTTGCCCACGTGCCATCTCGGCCCAGCTATCGCCGATACGTAGGCGTCTCAACAAAGCTACACACTGTTATTTTCTTATTATACGCATATATGTATAGTTTATCGCCTGTACTTGGTCCACTCGATACCCACGGTCAATCTCGAAACAATTCTGTATACTGAGAAACTTGGATCCGAGGGAGCGAAACCACCTCGGCAGATGTTTGTTTAAACTTTCGTGCCGCGTCGGTTTAACAATCTACCAATCGTTATGTTTTCGTGCGAAATAAATGAAGCGATAGTCTAATTGTAAGAATACAATAATATTTTCCGATTATTCTCCGATATGTTTCTGTATCATGGAACCTGTGAATGGACATAGGCACATTCAAAACTGTGAGTTTTAATTGAAACGTTCGAAAATTCAACATTTTCTTTCCAAAATATAAAATAGATTTTTATCCCCAAATTTTAGAATGAGATGCAATTGAAGGGGGCGAATTTCTTAAATATAACAATATACCTATATTTTAAAATGTTGAACGGTTTTTGGTCGAATGAAAGTCGACGTTCTGACATCTAATATTATTTGCTCACGGTTTAAAATGAGATTCGCAACGAAATTATGTATAGATATATTTTAGGATCGTATAGTACGAGCTTCAAACTTTATGGTTCGGGATCTTAAACGGACGAACTGTACTTAAATCTAAAAGAAATTTTCTAAACTGGAAGCAATATTTTTTCTTGTTCTTCATTCTAGAATAAGATTGCTGAATGCCACTACGAATCTTGTTAAGAACCTATTGAATAAATTTTGAGCGGGTCCGAAACCAAATGTTTGACACAAAAAATCTTAGATAAATTTAATTGCTTTACGATCTTTACAAGTCTGCTAAAAATTATCGAAGTACGATCAAAGAAATTCTTTGATCGGTGCGCTAAGATTCAGACACGCCTCATGGCGTGGACGTAATGGCACACTTTCGCGCGTATATATGCCTTCGTACTATGCGCAATCAAGCGAAAAGGGGAGAGGGGGTCGAGAGCTAGAGCGAGAGTGAGAGAGAGAGAGCAATCGAGAGATAGAGAGGGTGAGAGAGAGGAGAGCTTTCATCAAGAGACAGGGGGTGTCGTGAGCAGTACACACTCTCTTCCAGTGCTCGAGCGGCTTCGTACTAATAAAGGAATTCCGCACCGGCCGATAAAATTTACCTCAAAAGTCCGCGGTGATATATCCTACCGGTATATACACTACTTAATCATCGTTATTAGTCAAAAGATTATATCACCTCCTCTTTCCAATCTTGGTAATCAGAGACTTTGATGAAATAATCTAGGCACAGAAATCTCTCGTTTGTGTTCAATTAAATGCGCGAATTTCAGTACTTTGATGGATAATTAATCTAAACAATTTTTTGCTCGGTACGTTCTTTCGTTTCTTTTTGTTCGTAATGGACGTTTTTGATAATAATTAATGTGTAAAATATATTTTATGCAAAATAAAAAATAAGTATGTACGATACGATAGCAATGACAAAAATACTTTTCATGCGAAATAGATAATTTTTAGTGGAAAAAGAAGTAATTTTTACATACCAATATTGTTTTTACCCGAATAAGTCAATTTTATCGTTGTATACTCTAGATTGATGGATTAACAAAGAGATGTTCAAATAAAATAGACAATTTTATTGTGAAAAAAATGTCATCTTCTATCGAAGAAAGTATTTTTTCGATAATAAGCTATCCATACCGTCTGTATATATCTATATTTAGTTTTCGATGCTTAACAAATACGGTAATGGACAAATTGCTTCACGAACGAAAGTCCCCATGGTCGATGCAAGAACTCTCAGGCCTTTTCTCTCGTTTCTTGGGCCGTCCGCGTCCTGTTATATGATCCCGAAACTTAGATCGTTGCGCCATCGAGATATCGAGTGACATTCCTTGGAAGACGAAATTATACGAGGGGGTCGTAGAGCCGCGAAATGCAAAAAGTAAAAAAATGGCAAGGTACAAAACGAAAGGATGGCAGATAAGAGACGAGGGAGAATTATTGAATCTCGAGAGTCCGGGCCTGAGCAGCAAGCAAAAAAAGAGGAGGGCTTTCTCCTCATTAATTAATAGAGTTACTTGAGTTATATGTAGAATCAACTGACAATCGTCCTTTTTGTCGATGACTCAATGTTTTCGTCGACTCTTCTTGTTGCCAACATCCGATTTGTTATTTTCTCCCATCGGTCCATTTCCCAGACAATATTAGAATTGATCGAGTAATCCTGCGACTAATAATTTATCAATCACGTAACCGGTTAGCATCGAGTTTCGAAGAAATAATTTCACAATAATTAATTCGATATAAATTAATTGACTTTAATTTTAATCAAAATATTTTTCTGTTCCTTGTGTTTATTAAGTATTCTAATTTTGTTTCGGAATCAAGTTTAAAAATGTGAGATGCGAAAAATTGATCGTGGCTCGATCGCGATGAAGGAAGGTATCGAATTAGTTGGGTGAAGAACCGAGAGTAGTGACGCTGGTGAAATCGAACCGACAATAACGAGGACGCCACGAACGGGGCGAGGAGAGGAAAGAAGCACGATCCTCGTGAAAGGTGGTGAACATCTGTCTTTCGTCGATTTCCTTAAGGCGTGTATACACCACCACGCTCCGTGTAAACGTGGTAGCTTGCGGCTAACCGACATGACCACGGTTAACGAACCCGTTTCATCTCTCGCCACTTCTGCGTGCTTCTCGCTAGCGCGCACACGGTGAATGCGGAGCTTTTGGTTTCGGATATCACTCGCACGACAAATAAATATCCCTCTCCTGGGACAAACGGAAATGCGAAAGAAGGACGTTGAATGTATACTTTTTATTTTTATTTGTACGCAGATGAAGAACTTTGGAACGAAAATCTTCACCGGACCAAGCCATCATTGTATTGTTTTCGAGTGAAAAGGATACGAGACTATGACAAGCGTATAATATATAATAGGACTTAAGGAGTGTCGAACTTTTCCTCAACGAAAATACAATTATGAGAATTTATAAATTATTTTTCCAGCAAATGAATTTTATTTTGCCCGAGTGGAACCAAATGTTCAGTAGTTAAGTGATTGTAGCGAGATAGTTCGATGATTACGCGTTCGGAAAATACATTGCGGAAGGGGATATTTGGTGATGTGTTATATAATCAAGGATAAATCTGGTGGGAATATTTTGAGAAAATTTGTAAGGAAGTTTTCGGAACCGTAGTTTATTTCTTCTTCGATACGTATATATATGTATCTCGTGGCGGAGCTATATGGGTGCACGTAGTCTGAAGATATCGTCGGCAAATTTTACACGACTGCCAATTTACGAGGCCATTTCCTGCAGTACAAAAAACAAAAAATGCATTTTTATTGCCTAAATTTATAGTTCGAAACCTGTAAAAGACGGTAGAGTAGGCGAGGTTTGCCCCATTCATTTCTCAACACGTTATTCCACATCCAAGAGCACTTTAAACGTTTTACAATCCCCATCTTTAATGTAATTGCCATACTTCATTCCGTACTATTCCTCAGATCCCAAAAGCATTTCTGTGATTTTAGAAACCTCCATCTTTTCTGAAGAGCCCTCGAGTTTATTTCAAAATTCTTTCACGTCCTCCTCGTATCATTTAGCATAACATCCCGGTAAGTATTTTGTTTCTTTTTACATTAAATACACGCTTGGCAGTAATTATTTTTTATTATAAAGTTAATTAATTTGCCACTGTAATAACAGATAAGCATTGTCTCTTCTCGCACTATATAAGGAGTCGAGTACCCGTCTTTTTTAAAACCCGTCACCTGACACCTTAAAATTATTTATTGATCGGTCCCTCGTATTTTTCATTCTCCCCTTGCTTCTTCTACTTATAGACTTTCTTGCGGCAAGATTCAGAACACTGTTTGGGAGGGAGAATGTAAGTATCGTACAACAACAATGTTGAAGCAGAAGCCTCGATTACCGCTTTCCCAGAATTTTACTGGGTTTTTATACTTGTAACATAATACATGCGTATACGAATTTCGGCTGACCCAGTGAAAACAGTGAAAAAAATGGCTTGGTTGATGCTGGGTTTTACTTATTGTTTGACGTAATGAATAAAAGACGTGTAAACGGTTTCATAGTTTATTCGCCACTACTCGCTATTTTCGGGAGAACCGGAACCTGTCAGCGGAGGCGCTGCTTAACTTGCGTCGGCAATCGAGGCGCATAAATCGACAATTCCTTGAACTATAGTTCGCAAGCAACATTACGCCGAAAATCAAACCAAATATTCTTTCCTGTTAACAAAAATCAATCAAACGATAAGACAATACGGTATGTACGATACTTCATCACCCTTCAAAATGTAGAGTTTTTTCGCTCTAACAAGCTCGAGATGGATCTTCTCTACTTTCTTTGACAGAATAAGTTATATTTTTCAAGCTTGGCAAATAAAGCCACTTTCGTACTTACAATTAGACGCGACACGCCGAAACTAAATTGAGAGAAGTTAGCAAGCCTCGCTCGAGCCCCTAACCTAACCTAACCTAACCCAACCTAACCTTGTTTCTTCTTTATCCAAAAATAGCTGAATGAATATTGATATGGGTTAATAGAGAAACGGTTCTAATTTAAAGATCAAACGAACTTATCAAGTGACGTTCGATCTAAATTATATGAAGAGCCTCGTTCGAGATGATTACAATGTAGTACGCATGTTTCCGTACGATGTCGCCACTAGTTTTTGAGAGAGAAACTTTTTGGGTCTCACTCTCACGTTCTCCATATTGGATCTTCATATTTTTACAGCGTGTCAAAAAATTTTCGAGATGATTACGGAAAAGATATTCATGGGAAGAAATTAAACGCAGGTTTTTTTCCCGGAGGGGTTATAATCATCTCGAACAAGGCTCTTCATATAATTTAGATCGAACGTCACTTGATAAGTTCGTTTGATCTTTAAATTATATTTCGCGCCTCGTTCTTCGAGATAGCAATGCAAATGTTGAGAGGGTGTACAAATTTTTTGCACATATGTGTTATATTTAAAAATTCTTTAACAAAATATCATATGTATCTCATTCTATCTATTCCAATACAGTTGAGGCAAATTTTGCCCTATTTTCAATTAATGGCTTATTGTATAATACAGCAAATACCTTTGAGGTATCTGACCAGCCTGCTGTATTTCGGATCACACTTAAATTTAAACCTCGCTTGAATGCTGTTGAGGTAGACACATGCATCGTGCTATGTGCTGCAAAAATATCTGCATCAATACCGCTTTGACAAATTATTCTTTTTATCCATCTACTGATTGTTTGTGAGGATACAACTCTATGTGGTTTCTTAATACTTATAAATAATTTATTTACATCTTTTCTGATCAATTCTGTTCTTTTTAAGTATTCTTTAAGGGTCTGCGCTACGTATACCATATTTCTTTTCTTTTTTCGAAAAAGGGTAAAATTAACAATGGTTGTGACCCTGGTCGAGAAATTTTTATTAACTCAGAGATTTTTATTTTTGCACCTTCTGCATTGAAAACTATATTTTCGATATTTATCAGAGAGAAAGTCTGCACTCTTTGTCCAGTGACTAAGGCCAAGGACGTTAAAAAGTTGTACGTCAGCTTTTCTAAGCTTATCTCTGATAAGGGATTTAATGAACTTAAATATTCTATGACTGGGTCTACGTTCCATAACACGTTATATTTTGGCTTCGGTGGCCGTAGTCGAAAAATCCCTTTGAAAAAACGCCGTAATGTTTCGTTTTTTGATATTTCCTGTTGAATAATCAGCGAAATTGCCGATCTATGAGAATTTAACGTTCCATAGGAATCCCCTTCGTGGACTTTTTTCGTCAGGTATTCCATGATATCTTTTATAGATGGTTGAAACCATTTTACTCTCGTCTGCTCGCAATATTTTATCCAGTTAAATATATAACAACTATATTGCTTGAGCGTAGATTCGGCGAGCGATGCAACCATAATATCCTCCGTCTCTTCCGGTATTCCTTTCAATCTGAACGCTTCTCGGATAATTCACTTACAATTAGCGACAGTTTGTGAGCCAGTGGATGTTGTACTGATCTACAAGGAGAAAGCAATGTTTGTGTATGTGTTTGTTTGATAAGTTAATCTCCGATTGGCATTGATTTGAATATGGGGTACCATGGCTGCGTAGGCCATGGTACGACCAATATTCCCCTTGCTTCATCTACCCGAATTTTTTGCAAAACTCGTAAAATAAGTGAAAACGGGGAGAAGGCGTAAAAACTCAGTTTTTCCCATGAGAGAGTAAATGCGTGACGATGGCATAGGCATCAGGGTCCGCATGCCAAGAAATATATAATGAATATTTTTTATTCAGTCGCGAGGCAAAAAGATCTATGGAGGGAAAGCCAAATTTACGCGTAATAGAGGCGTATATTTCGGGACACAACTCCCAATCAGTATCAATATTAGTTACTCTGGAGAGTTTATCGGCCTCGCTGTTTTCTTTTGAAGATATATACGACGCGAACAACCATAGATTTTTTGCTCGCTCCACTTGCAAATCTTCGATGCTAATTTGTTAAGATTTTCGTGATGTATTCCTCCCATTCTGTTAACATACGAAATTGTTGTTGAATTATCTATTCTCAAAAGTATTTCGCATTTCGCACATTTGAAACATTTGAACCCAAAATATACAGCAAGGAGTTCTAAATAATTAATGTGATACGTTTGTTCAATATCAGACCAGAACCCTTGAGCTTTACGACCATCATAGTGAGCGCCCCAGCCGGTTCGTGAAGCGTCTGTGAAAATTTCTTTTACAAATTGAAATTTTCTTATTGAGTTGTAACCCCGTGGTAATGTTTTTACACACCATTTTAAATCTTCGTTTAAATATTGTGGAATATTCATTACACAATTATAATCCCCTTTTTATCTTAGTAATGCACGATATTTTTCTTTTTCCAAATTTTTCGTGTACATCAAATCATATTCTATTGCTGGACACACAGCCACTAAGGATCCGTTTACCTGCGCAAAATTTCGAATTTTTATTTGTGATTTTTTGCTGAGTGCCAAAACTAGTTCGATAAGTTTTTCTGCCTTTTCTCTTGCACTTACATTCGAAATTTCCTTGAATTTAAGATAAAACCAAGGTATTTGCAGGAAGTTTTCGGTTCCTTGCTGCATTTATCTTCATTTATCATAAACCCCAACGACTCTAATAGTCGCGATGTTACGAAAAAAAATTTTCGACGAAGTTCTTCGGACGTTCCGAGAATCAAAAAATAGTCCAGGTATGCCGTCGCTACGTAATCGGTGCTTCTAAGCCAGCCAATAAGCGGCTTAATTATCTTCGTGAAAACATAGGGGCATGAGGAAAGCCTGAAGGGCATACTCGTAAATTGAACAAATTTTCCTTCAAACTGAAATCTTAAGTACTTTCTACTCCCCGTGTGAATTGGTATAAGAAAATACGCGTCCTGCAGGTCTATGCTACACATAAAACATCCGGGAGTCAGTAATTTTACTGCGGTTCTTAATCCTCGATTTTAAAATGGTTCGACGAACTCATTGAACTTTTTTAAGTTCAATATAAAGCGTTTTTTCCGGTTAGGTTTGTCGGCTAAAAAATATTTTGAGACAAATTGCCCTGCTTCTTGTGTACATGGCACAACAGCCCCTTTTGAAATTAATTCTTCTATGGCATTTTTCATCTCTTTTTTCCGTCTTCGATCGGTTTACCTTCGATGGTATTGTCGTCTGATATACCATTGATTTCAGTGGAATGCTATATACTCTCACTACCTGAAGGATAAACTTATCTTCCGTGATAATTTTCCAATTCGGTAAGAATTTCCGTAATCTTCCTGCGATTTTTCCTACCTCTATTGACGATGGCGATGCGATTGGTATGAACTCCGAGATCTCGTTGAACTCGCATTCCTCCTGGAGTATGTCGATGTCTTGTTGTTGTACGTCATATTCCTCGCCTGGAGAGGATGTCGTGTTGAAAACTTTCGAGGCCCACTCTGCCCCGTCGTGTGTGTCGTTCTGGCAGGTGGGCCACCTTGGTTTAAAGAAACCATGTTTCGAATCGAAGGTTTCTTGGCACGCTCCTGCGGTCGTATATTTTGGCCTATTTTCTCGATGGATTGGCTTTCCTTTATTCGTTCAGAAAGTTTTTCTCCGTACAGAGCCGAATCTGTTTTGGCGTTTTCCAGGAGGTCTCTTATTGGCTTAGGCAATCCCGGTGAGATGAACGATTTTCTTGCCAGGGTTATCGAGTGATGAACGTCGGCCAGAATTTTTCCCGCGTCAAGTAGATACTCCAGTATCTTTATCTTTTCGTTCAATCCTTCTTTTTGAACGATGATACGAGTTGTGCCTAAAGCCGAAATTGCCGATCCCAACGTATTTTGGAGAATCTGAAAATGTTTGTCACGTTTATGGCGTGCTCGTTCATAGAAGCAGTCACCTCCGGGTTTAACCCCGGCGCTTCTAGTTTGCAGGAACTTTTTCGGGAATATCTTGACAAAACTTCGATTTTGTCCTCCTTCGGCAATCCTTCGGTTATCCAACCGTTCCACCGAGTCACGAGCTTTGAATGAATTGGGTGTTCTTTCGTTTGTTCCTCCGAGGCATCTTTGCCCAGGATTTCCAGAATGTCGCCGTCTATTTCCGGTTCGACTTCCTCAATTTTCGTATTTTCATTCAAAATCGGTGTACGTTCGTTATTGTCATCCTCGTTTTCATTGTTCTCACCAGTAAATACATGAAAAAATGTTGTCGTGTACCACAATCACGGCGACGATTTCGAGGTTATGTTTTTCCCTTTGCGCTGGCATTTTTTCGACGCGTTATATTCCGGAAATTGTTAGATTCTTGTCTCACCTCATCGAACGATTTCGATCTACATATTTCCCATATATATATGTTTAATAATTTTTTTTATTGTTGCTTGTAAGAGTGTTGACTTGCCTCGTGGTTTTGCTTGGTTATGTTTCGCCTCGTGTGCGAACTTGACCCAAGACTTTTCATTGACTGTGTCTAACCCCGTGTGTTAGCTCAGTCGTGTTCCCAAGAGACGCGACGGTGTCTCTAATTTAAAATTCCAACTTACCCTAATTTTCAATAGCTATATTTCCCGTTGTTTCCTCGTTATTGGGCGTTCGCTCACGACTGGACGATCATTCTCGCCTCTTTTTCTCGTGTAATTTTATAAGTTTTCTGAACAGCCTTTCCTCTTCCTCCTCGAAATTCCGTGATCTCTTTCTTCTTAAAGATTTCCCCATCCTATTTTGAATTTTCAATTTTTGTACGACACGTTTGAAAAACGCAGTGGCGTCTTTCGCACTAGAAAATGCTATGAAGATCCAATATGGAGAACGTGAGAGTGAGACCCAAAAAGTTTTTTTCTAAAACTGGTGGCGACATCGTACGGAAACATGCGTACTACATTCTAATCTCGAAGAGCGAGGCGCAAAATATAAGATCTATTATTAATGGCTCTCACCTTTCCTTCTGCTGCTTACCTAGAAATGAGTTACGCTCAAAAAGACTCCCGATACATCGTTTTTAGGATTGACGAAAATTGTTAATTGTACCATATTCTTCAGCCTCGAAACTATAAATTTTAGGAATAAAATAAGAACAATTCCCTGAATAAACCCTCGTCTACCTTCTATTTTCACCAGAGAAGCTTGTTTGTTATCTTTCTATCATAAGATTATGTGTCTCATCTCAGTTTGGGGTATTATCAATTATTGCGCGTATAATTACCACGTCCTCTTCACAATATATTGCTCAAATTAAATTATTCAACATCTTTTTTGTCTTCTCTTTTCTCATCAGCAACAGGAAAATATGTTCAATACATTTCGATAGAACACCTTCTGACGAATAAATTTCAATACAAATGGGTCAACTTTTGTTTATTTATAAACATTTTACAG
>JAPYZU010003435.1:0-10855 GCA_030523005.1 Tryphoninae sp. B BG-2022a | reverse complement strand
ATATATATATATATATCTTTATACGTGGATGTATATATAGATGTATGGATCGTAGTCGGTCTATTTGGCGACTACGAATTACATTATCATTGGTTACTCGGTTGGTTGAGTTTGCGGCCTGCACATATACCTAGGCAACGTGTCGCGGATGGACTTGGGAGTACGAGCGAGTGGTCAAAGCACGATTCGGTGGTCCACCAAAAACTCACGTCCTACGTCACTCTTTATTGTAGTTAGGATCGTAACGAGTTACATCCACGTGTTCGGGAGGTGGTAAATTCACCTTTAACGCGCAAAAGGCCAATTCAATTAGCGAAGGTAGACTCTCGAGGCTGCAGCTCTCGCTCTCTGGTGCGGTTAACTGCCTCCGTTGCTTTTACGTACACCGGATGCAGAGGAATGAGTAAGGGTGGGACGGAGGGAGGGAGAAGTCTCGACCGAGAAGGCTTTACGAAGATCCACCGGTGGTACTGAAATGACGACGAGAGGTGAGTCGAATTGGAGTACTCATTTTTCAGAAGTGCTGGAGCGAGGATCAAGTGAGAAATAAAAGGACTGACATTATGACGCAAATGCTTCCATTATTATTCTTGCAATGGGAATGGAAATGAATTTTCCTCGGTCGAACAATTCGTATCAATTTGATTTTGTAGATAAATTTTTCTCTTTGTTTTTTTTTTAAAACAACTCGTTTGGATACAAAGGATTTGAATTAATATCGAAAGAATGTATTGATCGTACGATGAAATTAAAAATGATTGTTAATTAGGATTATCGTCTCGCGTGTGAATTAAAATCAAGGTTATTAAGTTTTCGTGATAATGAGAAAACTGCGTCGACTCGTAATTTCTAATTGCATTGATTTATAACTTTAACGTTAAACCATGTAGAGTGAATTTTGGGAAACTATCCGGGACCAAAGAGCTTTCTGGCATGAAAGACCACAAGTGCTGGAGCGCGTCTTGCGCGTGAGTGATTCGAAGCATGGCATGTGAAAGGAGAAACTGTATATCAGCTATTTTCGTAATTGCCAACTTGTTCGCAACTTCTCGCTCTACCTCTCGAGAAAGATACTCGCGATATTCATTCGTGCGCGTACACTCGTTATGCGCCGAAATAAACAAGTTAGTCGAAAGTTTATTAGCTTGATCGAGACGCGCGACAGTCTATACTAATTATCGTTCGTGTATTCATTATTTAGGCTTTATTAATTTCCCCATAATTATTAGCTGTATAATTAGCCTAATTCGTATAAATCATTTTTTTTTAATCGCAATTCATTAACGCGATTGTTAATAATCGCCAATGATCAATTGGTAATTATCCAACTTGAAAACTTTTCCGAATTTTCCCATAAAATATCGATCAATTAATATGCGAATCGCTCTTTTATCGAATAAGTTCGAGAATAAATTGTTTCAGACGTTTTCCTTTTTTTTAAATAAAAAGATACGGTTGGCATTGTCGCGTTCACCTACTTTGGTGGATGTTGGATTATTTAGGCCTTCTTAATTTTCTCATAATTATCAGATATATAATTAGCCTAATTAACTCGTATAAATCATTTTTTTAAATCGCAATAATTTTATCAACTCGTTAAGTGCAAGTTCATTAACGCCATTGTTAATAATCGCCAATGCCCAATTGGTAATCATCCAACTCCAAAACTTTTCCGAATTTTCCCATAAAATATCGATCAATTAAAATGCGAATCGCTTATTAAAAAATCGAAAAAATTTGAAAATGAATTATTTAAGACGTTATCTTTTTCTTTAATCAAAAAATACGGTCAGCATTGTCCCGTTTACCTACTTTGGTGGATGTTGGATTATTTTATCACATAATCGAAAACGGTCAAGAAAACCTGGGGTCGACCTGACGGGAATTGTATAACAGAGAAAAGTGTCTCGTCTGGCGAAAAATCCGGATAGAATGCGACAAGCGTTGAACGGTGAAACAGATAGCCCGTGTTTGTGTTTATGTGTTCGTGCGTATGTGTCTGCAGCAGAGATAGAGAGGGAGAAAGAGAGAGAGAGAGAGAGAGAGTGAGAGAGAGAGAGAGAGAGAGAGAGAGAGAGGGGGGAGAGAGAGAGAGAGAGAGAGAGAAAGAGAGAGAGAGAGAGAGAGTAAGTTAGCGAGAGAGTGAGAGCAGAGGGAAAGAAGAAATGGCGTCGGGAGGACTAGAAACTTTTGTCACTACGGGACACTTTGGTATCGCCGTAGGAAAGTCTCCTTTGCCGCATCGCCCGACTGCCTCTACTCTCGTTCTCTCAACCTCTCACTTTTCCATCCGTAGTGAACCTGCCTGTGGCAAAACAAAATCCGCGAGGTTAGCGAACGTCGGAGTGAAGCGCCACGCTAACCCGTCATCGAACAAAAACTTTTCCCAAGAGTTCGTCGACTTTTCCGTGACATACTCCGGGGTCTCGCCGCTTCGTCTCACCGCGGAGC
This sequence comes from Tryphoninae sp. B BG-2022a, assembly GCA_030523005.1. Lineage (NCBI taxonomy): Eukaryota > Metazoa > Arthropoda > Insecta > Hymenoptera > Ichneumonidae > Tryphoninae sp. B BG-2022a. The sequence continues at coordinate 8,404 of JAPYZU010003435.1, read as the reverse complement.
TTTTCTTTCACGCGCGGTCATGCCTTGCACCTACACACACCGCGAAAAAATCGACCCGAGTAAAAAATCGTGTACTTCCATGTTGCGAGAATAATCTCGAAATATAGAAATTGCAATAAAAAAAACAACAACAACAAAAAGCTCGAAAAGAAATCGAAATTAAATTATCCATGGCCAATGATGACCAATCGTCGATTCTCGACAGTACCATTTTTATCCTTCCACATATTTCGTTAATTTTATTTCATTTTGACGTTTATTGCATTTGATTCAATAATCGCAGATTTTAACATGCGCGGTATTACGTTTCAATGATTTACGAATAATTGTAGTGTATATTTGAAGCCGTACGATACGCTGATCGAATTAGCCTCCATTACACAGGATAAGCGTACATTAAATAATCAATCACAGCTGCACGCACCCCTAGTCGTTTCGTATCGTTGATTATCGAGATGATTGATCGGATTGGATAGAAGTAATGTACGCATCATCGGTAGAAACGAGAAATCTAGCATCGACAAGGAAATTTACGCGGATGTGTCTATATTCGTACGTTGATCGGATCTTCTCATTAATTGGAGATGTCCGATAACAGGTGATATCCTTCATAGGTAATAATTTCTTTGGGAATACGTATGCCCTCGCTGTTCGATATAGATACTTTCGTTTGGATTGAAATTGCCATTGATTGAAATCGCGATAGGTTTCAATATACCTCGCACGTACGGTCGTCGTGCACACATGCACACACGTGTATCAAAATAATAACAAAACTATATATATATATATATATATACATTGTTTTTTTTTCATTTTTCGTTCAATTTACGAGATTGCATGAACTTCCGTTCCTGTTCTATGGATGCACAATAAAAACAGTTTTTTTTTCTCAAATTTTAATTAAAAAATCATATCGACGCTAAAAACAAAAGAATAAAGAAATTACGTTGTGGGAAACTGTCAGTTTTACAGGGGTTTGTTGACAAGTCACCGAGGGAGCTAGAGAGCGAGAGGACGAGGTGACAGGAAAATTTGTGGCTGGTCGCGTATTTTATTTTCACCTTGGGAACGAAGTTATTTTTCCGGCGTTGAAACGCGACGAATAAAATGTGATTTTGTTTCCCTCCGCGCGTGCTCATTGTATGGATTCACTTGGTATTACGAGAATTTCTCGTGCCTACATCTCGTGTGCATTCAGTTGACCCGATCGTTTCAGAAGTTCCTTCGTGACATGTCGTACGCGATAACAGGTTAGTGACGTGTGAGAATCAATACAAATAAAAAAGAGAAACATGTTTTTTATATTCGTAGGTTTTTCCACCTGGCATTACCCATATGCGTTTAAATTCAACGACAGTTTGTCAGAAATTCGTGAAATTTGTAAAAAAAAATCACACGAGACGATTTTAAATATGAAAATTGTTTTTTTTTTCTTTTTTTTTTTTTTGAGAGGACGAAAATATTTTTGGTCGTCATTTTTTTCCCTACCGCTTAGTAACATTGTAATTCGGTTTATATTTCGGTGCGCACGAAGGGCTGGAGCGTTTCAAAATTCTGTAGAACGTCGGAACAGTAGGTGGCATTCAACATGCGATACAGGATTTTCGTGCTTCGCGGAGATAAACGTGCCAGTGCCATTCCGAAATTGTGCATTCGCGAAATATCTGCGCTGAAATATTCCGAGCCTTAAACCCCATTCTATGATGTCAGTTCATGACATCGGGCGTTTTATAAACATCCACTGTGCATGCCGCAGGATAAATATCAGAGCATTTCACAGGGTTTTCAGGACGTTGAATAATATAATTATGTTCGCGTATATTCGAAGATAATCAGGACTGTCAGGATTGTTTCGATAAACAGTTCGGTATGAAACGTGTTACGTCGGGAACGCAATCGAATGGTATTTTGATTGAATGGCGTGAAGTATTAAGCGTGATTAACTCGGGATTACTGTTTTGTTATTGTTATTTTTTTTATCTTAACGGGCGATTAGACAGGACATCAGCAATGCTCGATAAAGTCGAAACACTGACAGTTGGCTCCGTGACAACTGAGAAGTCAAAGGCGTTTTGGGTACTCGCGTTGTTGAGCAAGAGCTATCATAGCTCATATATATGGCGAATGCAGTCTTGATTCAAATGAGACGATGATCGTGATATTCGCATTAAGTGGCAAATTTTTGATTTCGTAACCTCCAATTGAAGTCTTTTTGAAGGAAAAATTATGTTGACCCTCGTCAGGTGCCGATAGTTTAAAAAGTAATTTTCCGTACAACAAGAAAATCACGGTTTCGTTTGAGAGTTTGCAGATTTTATTGACCTTAATTGGGTAAATCGTTATTTCGGGTTTTTTGCATTTTTCTTCTAAAATTTTCGAGATATTGGCTGAAATAATTTTATAATCTTAATCAGCGACGAAATTGCCGGTCGTCGATTTTCGGATTTCACTTTTCGGACTTTGGGAGGTCCGGGGGGGGGGGGGGGGGGTCAAAATTCTGTTTGGTCCAAAAAGACTTTGTTGGGTCATTTCGGAATCGGAAATTTCTCGCATAATACGAATATGGTGAAATGAAGAGGTTCTGGAGCAAAAAAGAATTCGACCCCATCCCCTTTTTTACAGGTCCCTGACTACACCCAGAAAATAGCGATTTTTTAAGTGTCGTCACAGCCGCAAAAATTGAACTGTTCGGATGAACATAGTCTCGTTCTTGAGATTGCTGCGCGCTCTTCAAAAAGTTACTCTTGCGATTTTCTGTGGGATATACACAAACGGGGATACAGCGTCGCGAAAAGTCGATTTTTCGAGGTTTCGCGAAATCCATCGAAAGTGGCCATATTGTTTACCCGTGAATTTTAGTACTTTCTCACGCTCTAAGAGCCTATGTCAATCGCAAATTTCCCGTATAACAAGAAAATCATGATATCGTTTCAGAATTTAAAGATTTTATTAACCTTAAGTAGATAAATCCTTATTTCGTTTTTTTTGCGTTTTTCTCCTACAGTTTTTGAGATATCAGGCAAAATAACATTATATTCTTCATCAGTAACAAATTTTCAATTCCGCAACCTCACAATAGAGTCTTTTTGGGCGAAAAAAATGTTAATCTTTGGCAGGGGAAGTTACATTTTTCTTCATTCTCAGATGTTGCAGTACCAACCCTCGAGTTTTCAACTTTTGTCGATCACTGCTGATGCTCCCCCCCCCTCCCCCTAATTTCTACGTTAATATTTTTGATCGTATTGTCTCATGTATTTATAATTAATCTTTTTTTACATTACAATAAATAATCATAATATCCGTTCGGATGTAATTAATCATTTTTTCTATTTTGTACAATCACGCTAGAAGAAATGAAATAATTCATCTGACAGGTAAATTAATATTCCATAAAAGTTATTCTCCAATAATTATTGTATTCACAAAAATTGAAATGGATAGAAATTGCAACAACAACAATTCTGACTTTGCAGACGAAGTAATATATCACGAGGACGAAGCCATTAGCGACATTGTTATACTGCCGAACGAACATAGTATAATAATCCCGGAAACTCGCGTAGCAGCTAACGACCCTACGGTGGACAATCGTTTATCGGCCAGTCTGCTGCTGGCCTCTTCCGGCTCCTGCGTCTGTCGAATCTGTCACACAAACAACTCGAAGGAAACTCTTATATCGCCTTGTAGGTAAATATAGTTTATAGGCTATCTTCCTCTCTCAATAATTCTCTTAATACTTTAAATAACGACATTTTCCTTCCCTCAATACGAATTACATCATCAATACAAACTTGTGGGAATTAAAAGCAATTTAATTATAATAAAAGCCTTAATTAGCAATTAAATGCCATGCAACGATTTAATTTTATCAGATTCAAGAATTGTTTTATCAAAACGGTTTGATCAAAACTTTCACCGTTTGAGTCAGCAACATCGTCCATTTGAAAACCATTCCGCCTTCTCAAAACACTGTCGTTTGTAGTCTCGACGTGGTAACGAAGGTAGTTTCAAGCGATGATTTCTTCGTTTGCTTCCATCAGACGCTGAAAGCGTGTGCACGTACGGATCGTGTTTGCTCGAATGAACACAAATCAAGGCTCTTCAATTGCATCCGCGACGTACGAATAATCCGCGGAGACAGTTCGCGTAAACGTTTATTCAAGTTGCATCGAAAAGAGAATTGCACGGGGATTATGACAATTATTTGGACATCGGTGAAAACCACGATTATGCCATCGTACGTTAATGAGATATTTCCGTAGGACTAGTGCGTCGCTCAATTCTCTCACGAATAATTAATCAATACACTCTTGTGTATGTGACAAATGTTAATCGATGATAATTTCAAATGTTTGCCACCCGCTGGCACATAATATTTCGCTACAATTTGAATTTCAATGTAAATCACCTTCGAGCTATTTCCTTCGAAATTGATGATGATCACACATTTTTCTGGTGTAAATTTCGTTATAATTTCCATTTTTCGCGGCATTTTTTTCATATCTATATTGAATTTTGTCGTCAAAAAATGATAATTGTTTTTTCAGTTTTTTTTTTTTTGCGAAAGGACAATGGAGTATAATCGAAATAAAATGTACTAAAATTTCTTGTTAATCAGCTTCGGGCTATATTCGTTTGCAAATATATTTTTGTGCTTTTCCCTATCGTAAATTTCGATAATAATCTACCTTCTCGTGACGGGAAAGTCATAATTTATTCATACATTATTTCAATTAAAAAAAAAATATAAAATTATCTATATTTTTTAATTTCTCTTTCATAAATGAGTAAGTGTGTTTGTGGGTCAGGCAATTAATCCCAACATCTTCGTAATTTTCCGTAGCCCAGTTGGAATATAACAGAGAATGCCACTTTGCAAGTTTCCCCGGCGATATGTTCACTTCGTACGTCTAGTTTCGCTATTCTCTCCTTCCCTCCCTCTCTCTCTCTTTCTCTTTCCGCGAGGTAGATAATTAATTGGCTGGTTGCTAAGATGAAGTGCGCTACACCGAGGTGTAAAGTTTCATCCGAAGATGGCGACTCTGTTTCCGTCTTTGTCACGGGTGTGTATAGATGCAATCATCCCGGGGGCACTACGAGTCGTAATTATCCGCTTACGATGTGACTCATTCGCCTAGAGGGCGTATCCCTAATGGTTTTCATACAGAACTAGTACTGTGCCTATCTATGATTAACGCGTGAATACGCAAACGAAATTACGTTTGAACGCACTGTGCCATTTTCCCTCAACTTACAAAGCTTACTACCGGCTATTACAGAAGTTAATATAATGCGCCCTAGTTTTCTCTCTCCATCTCTCTCTCTCTCTCTCTCTCTTTCGCTCTTCATCAGGTTTGAGTCAACACTCGAATTACTCGACGTAATTGAATTTAAAAAGGCATCACGTTCGAAGACGTAAATGTGTCTCGGGGTTATCCCACGTGCGTAACTACGTATGGAGAGCCGTTACCAATTTAACCTTATACGAGGCTTTCCTGCAATCCTCGTACATAATATTCAACTGTGATATAACATTCCACGATGATTTTGCATCAAGAACAAAGTTTGAAATTTGTTGAAATTTGACGTATAACAATTTTGTTTATACAAAAGTATGAATAAATATTTTTAAACAGATTTTGATTGTTGGATAGAAAAGAATGTGATGTATGAAGAATTATAATTATTAGTTTTATAATTATACGAATAAAATTAAAAGCTGTATATTCGCAAGCCCATTGTGCTATTAAGAATAATCGTTTGTAATTATTTCCATAGAAACTTGTTTCAAATGGATGACGAGGAATGTATTAAGCGCGATTTTGCTCTTGGAAACTGTTTCGAGCGTTCCAATATGCCTTCGGTATTGTTACTCCTAGGAAATATTCGGAGAGTCGCGAATAGTTAGGCAACCGATTTATGTTGGGTTGGTGCGTCTGTCGCGAAAGGCAAAGGATTGTACGAACAACGAAGCAGATTCTCATTGCACAATAGCTTCGAGTGTCGAGTGTAGAGGAAGCGGGAGAGAGGGGGGGGGGGAGAAATGGAGATAGGCAGAGATTCTCCAATTCTGAAGCTTTGACCTCTCCTAAATTTTCGCCGGAATTCCCAGTCGGAATAGTTGGTATCCCTGCCAACTGTTCGAAAGTTTGACTAATGTTATCGGGACGGCCCGTTCTCTGTGAACGAGATGCCATCTACGTATACCTCGAGCGAGCTAAAAGATACAGGGAACAGTACCGTTCCAACGTGGATATACCTTCGTTAATCTCAGAGCGGATGATCAATCGGTATTGACTAATCATTAATTTCATCGATATGATCGGAAAAGTGCACCAAATCTCGAATTCGAAGTTCCACAATAATATAATGACTATTATCGTTATCATTATTATTATTATCATTGTTACTAGATACGTCGTTGATGCGTAATTGACGAAAAATTGTTCAGATTTTTAATTAAAACACGCATTGTACTTTGAATGTCATGTCTATTAGTTGCCAAACCCGGTTTTTAACGGGGCATGGAATTTCATTTTAGCCATAGTCTCGGTTAATCAAATATTTATGACGAGAGTTTCGAGCACAAAATTAGGCAACGAACAAATTTTTAATACATCGATCAGTTGATTAATCGAACGTTTTTTATGGTACCTGTATCGACAAAATCGATCGCTTATAATTAATGGTTTGATGAATATCTGATCGTCAATGGTAGCTGTACAGTTCGATGATTTTTATATCGGAAATTATTCGACATAATTAGTTTTAACGCATTATTGTCTGGCAATTTTATAAGCGTTTGGACGTGACGATGTGAGTTAATTCGTAATCGGTCAATAATTTGTTAACAATAAATGTAATTTATTGTAAATTTATTCATATATATATATATATATATATATATATATATATATTTAATTTGTGCTTTTTATCGGCAGATGCAAAGGTACCCTTGCTTACGTTCATCTCTCGTGTCTCGAGCGCTGGCTGAACCAATCCTGCCGTAACCACTGCGAGCTGTGCCGTTACCACTTCAACGCTGTTGAGACTCCTCGTTATCGCTGGTAAGTGGTTGTAAAATCGTTTATCGTTAATCTCAATCGTAAATCGAGTCTATAAAAACCACCGAGCGAATTATAAAAACTCACCGTTCGATAAATATAATTGAATGATGATAAAAAAAAAATACATGCATAAATTAATTTACAGCGATATCGTCATTTAAGATTATAATACTCGAACAAAAAAAAAGTTAACGTTGTTTACTTTTTCATCGAATCAATATTGTCGAGAGAAATAACGTTTTTATTTAAAAAATTCTATCGATCGCTGAATCGCGAAGTCAAGACTCGCTTCTCTGGTAGCTTGTACATAGAGCGCGAGACATCGAGGCGCCAGAATCATTATACGCTCTGTTAAGCCGGTAAATGACGTATAACCCAGAGGGTCGAAGTTTTACTATCGACAATTTTGGTCGATGAGACTTCGTCGCCCTTCCTTTGCCCCTATCGAAATCTTACATTTACATACATACCTAAAATCCTTCACCCTCGTTTATTTTTCTTCGTGTATTCTTTTTTGTTGTTGTTTATTTTATACAGCTGTCAAATTATATTTTTGATCTATAATCTAGATATACATAATCACGTCCTTATTTTGATTCATTTATTATCATTATTATTATGATTGCAAATTTTACATTGCTTTAGCTAAATTGTCAAAATATCAGTGTTCGGACAATATTTTGACAATTGAAGCGTTTTGACAATATTTTGACATCGAAACAGTATCAGCGTTTAGACAATAGGGAAGCAATATAATTTGATCTGTCTGTCGAATTATATTTTTCATTAATAATCTATGTATAATTAATCACGTCCCTAATTTTATTAATTTATTATCATTATTATTATGATTGTTAATTTTGTTTTGGTTTCGCCAAATTGTCAAAATATTATCTACACGTTCATTTTGCTTCCCTTTTCGTGTATCTTTCTTTGTTCTTCATTTTATCCAGCTGTCAAAGTATATTTTCCATTTATAATCTATATATACTTAATTACGTCCTTAATTTAATTCAATTATTACCATTATGGTTGTTAATTTTGTTTTGGTTTCGCCAAATTGTCAAAATATTGTCTACGCGTTCGCTTTCCTTCCCTCTTCGTGTATGTTTGTTCTTCATTTTATCCAGCTATCAAATTATAATTTTCATTAATAATATATATATATATATATATATATATATATATATATATACCTAATCACGCCCCTAATTCAATTAATTTATAATCATTGTGGTTGTAAATATTGCTTTAGTTTCGCCAAATTGTCAAAATATTGTCTACACGTACGTTTTGCTTTCCTCTTCGTGTACTCTTTGTTTGTTCTTCATTTT
>JAPYZU010003434.1:0-10858 GCA_030523005.1 Tryphoninae sp. B BG-2022a | reverse complement strand
TGCATGTAAATTACTAAAATTATTGACCATGCCGTTTCGTAGATATCATTACAAAAAGTATTGAATTCTCGGTGCAGAATCAGTGAGTGGTGGGGGTAATAGTTACACATGGCATAAGAAACAAATTAATTTATTTTTTATTTTTTAAATATAGAAAGGGAAAAAATTCAATAATCAATACATTTCTGCTACCCATTAATTTACTAAAAATAAATAACATTGACAAAAAACAAAAATAAAAAAGAATTTTTGGTGAATATTTTGACTGTGTGAACAGTGCTTCGAGTCAAAAACATTCGGCACATGACGTACAGAGCGCCATTACAGTTTTCTATGCTCTGATGGAAAATTTTTGGCGCAGACTGTCGCGGTAGAACTACCTTAATACAAAATCTTTATTCGAAAAACAGTTTCACTAATTTTGCATTAAAATATTTCACAGCGACCAAATCATTCTTAGGTGAGTGTACAATCTTTGTATATACTCAAACAAGCGACGAGCAAGAATGCTCCTAGCCAAAAACTCGTTCTTTTATACTGATTTTTGGTAGAAGCTTAGGGTTAATTAAATCTTTTGATTGGCTTATTTGTCATTAATTTTTCTTATGATTGATTACTAATATTACTTAGTCTTAATATGGTCGACAAGGAAGGAATTCTTGGAAAACTGTGCTTATTAGCTTGACAATCCGTGAATTAGGATTTCGTTAAAGAAGGGATCATTAGGCACAAGTATTCGGTACGTTGCCTCACTCTCGGATCGCAGTTCGTATGGCGAACGGAAATAACGTCTCAACAAAGTGTCAAGATCTCAGTTAATATGCGATTCACTCAGCTGTAATCGAAGTGGGTGGTGAAAGTTGACAGTCAGAAAAGAAAGTCAATACTTACTAAATTATCACGTGTGTAAATTAAATAGAAGGTACACATACCAGATGAAACGTCACGTGGTGATTCTTGAATTTTGCAGCACGCTAGCTGAAAATTTGAATTGTTCTAAGTTTGTTAAATAACAATTTTCGGATCGTAACAGCACTCGACGTATTTATTCGTCATAATTAACAATATCAATTATTTAACAATATCAATTATTTAACAATATCAATTATTTAACAATATCAATTATTTAACAATATCAATTATTAACCAATATCAATTATTTAACAATATCAATAGTTATTTCCGATAAAATAAAAATAAATTTGATTACCAAATAATGTTATATACTTATTTATTATTCTTATTATTATTCGATAAGAACAGTAACACGATTTGAAATGAATAATGATATGAATTATTATTATTATTATTATTATTATTATTATTTGAAAAAAATATATCGTTATCGAGTTCGAAGTCCAACAACAAGATTAAACCGGGAAAGATGGAGGCAGTTACCACGACAGACCGGTAAAACCATCCTCGTATCGAGATAATATTGGGTGACCACGATGTGGGATTTGTAATGAGTTATTGAACGCAGTTGGAGAAACGTGCCTTGACGCATGTGCAAACGTTGCCCCGTTGCTCAAACGAAGAAATGATCGACGAACCGAGAAAAGAAAGAGATCGAGGAAGAAATTACGAGGAATGTTAGAAAGAGAGAAAGAGGAGTGGGAGAAAGATATCTTGTTCGAAGAGGTGATGGACCGCAACGTTCCCATAGACAACTCTATATGTTTTCCCATACTTCCTATTGCTCTCTCTCCGATCAACGCAAACACTCTGGGTACAGAGGAGAGAAGGCGAGAGATGCTGTGTCAGAGCCCCGTTGCGAATTTCCTCTCTTGTTATACACACGGGGTGTCTCGGGTGAAATACGGTAACTGATATACCACGCACAAGCTGCCCGTAGCGAACCAGATACCGTTAAACCAGACCTAGCAAAATTGTTCCAGCAACCGAAACAGAGATTATGAGTTAAAAATATTGGGAAAAAGGAAGAAGAGAAGTTTCTCCACCGGGATGAAGTAAATTGTTGCTTCGGACATTACGATATATCTATAGTTGAACATGCTCTGAAGTTTGTTGACTTTACGCTTGTATCGGCAGGGAATATTCGATCCGTTAATTTTCTCCTATTTTACACCTCGCGTTTCTTATATATGTACCTACGATGTAATACGGACTCCATTGTTCATTAATTTGTATCCTTGTTATTCAATTATATTTATCTTTTGTTTACATTTTATCGATCAATTTTTTTGATTATTCGGATTTTTCTTTTTATTGTTATCAGAGCGAGGGATTGGCCACTCGAGAAATTAGTGAACAGTTTTATAGAAAATCAGGCTAGGAATCACTAAAAATCACTGAAAATCGCAGGAAATTGCTGAAGTCGAATGATTATTTCTGGTTTCCGCGTGATTTCTTCAAATATGTAGGAAATTATTGGGAATCATGAAGAAATCGTGTGATTGCGGGAATTGCTGAGGATCGCCCTGTTCAAGCAAGCAAGCATTTATCAAAGTTTTTATTGACAGTCCGGAAATCACCAATTTTTTTAATTCGGCAATCATTGGAAATTGTTGGAATCAGCAGGAATCACGAAATCGCAAGTTATCTTATTGATTCGGAAACATGACCAGAAAAGAAATGCTGCATCGTATAGTTCGAGTTTTATTGCCAAAAAGACTTGGAAGGGGCCATAATACCTGTTTTTAGTACACAATAAGAAATAATTTAGTACAAATAAGAAATAATTTAGTACAAAATAATTTAGATTTTAGTACAAAATAATTGGATCAAGAAGTGGCAAATATCTACAAAATCAATGGCCAGGTCAAATGTTTGAGAATAAGTAGCGGGTCATTAGAGATGCCTAAATCCGCCGGAATACAATACAATTTTCCTGTGCTTCTTCCGCCATTTTGAAAAAACTGAAAATCAGATAATCGTCGATATCTCGACTCCTACTATCTAGATTTTCATTTTTTTTTTTTACTTTTGTAGGGAATAATATTTTCTACGACTTTTGTTTAAAGATTTTTTCGCTATCTGTGTAAGAAAAAACGTTGGGATAAAAAAAGTGCGACTAACTAATGTTTGCAATTATTTATTGTCAATTATAGCACCTCCTTTCGATGTTATCAAAAATTTGTTTCAATAAAACTTGTAGAGGACTCAATTTCCAACAATTTTTGTATAACTGATTTTGCGATAACTCGAATATTACCCGAGATAGCAAGCGCCAAAGTTGTCTTTGTTCTTTATAATTGCAAGGAGTCCTAACGCAATTGGTATCCAACAATGCAGGCTAACTTGAAAATATTATAATTTTATTATTATTATTATTTATTATTATTTTTTATTGATATGATATACAGTCGGTGACGAAGTTGAGTGGAAACCCTCTAGTATAGAGTGTCGGAACGGTTTTTCATGCCATTTGGCTGGTAGTTGGCCTAGGCCAATTTAACCAACATCATTTTAAAGAGGAGCCATTTACCTTCATTTTGGCCATTCTAAAAAAACTTTACGATTTTTTTTACAATTGGCACCCAGTTTTGAAAATAAAAAGTTTGGTCGTTTTTTTGTTCTTCTTTGAGTGGACACCGTTCGTAGTAAAACAATGTTAACACGTTTCTTTAACCGCGATCCTAAAGGCAGAAGTCCAAGCTTCAATTTCTTTTTTTTTAGAAAACATTCTACAGTTTTTTTTTCTAAAAATATTTCATTTTTAGAGCTAAAATATGAGTTTACAACAAAACCTCAAGATGGCAAAAAGTTGTATTAATTCTTGATGAGTTCACGAGAATTTTTTCAGATTTTTCCAAAGATATTTCATTTTTTGAGTTAAAATAGACGATTTGAAAATTGCTCCACAGGACGAAAACGATGAGGTTTACAATAAAACCTCAAGATGATAAAAAGTTGTATTAATTTTTGATGAGTTCACGAGAATTTTTTCAGATTGTTTTTTCCAAATTTGTTTTCCATCTACACCGATGATATATGAAAATGTCATCGTATACAGATCAATAGAGCTTCGACGAAAATAGATGGAAAAAACTTCGAAAAAAAAAATCTAAAAAAATTTTCGTGAACTCATCAAGAAGCAATACAACTTTATACCGTCTTGAGGTTTTGTTGTAAACCTCATCGTTTTCGTCCTGCGGAGCAATTTTCAAATCGTCTATTTTAGGTCAAAAATGTAAATTATACTCAAAAAAATGAAATATCTTTTATTAATAGATCTTACTACGAAAGATGTCCACTCAAAGAATAACAAAAAACAACCAAAAATTTTCGATTTCAAAACCGAGTGCCAATTGTAAAAAAAAATCGCAACATTTTTTTAAAACAGCCAAAATGAAGGTAAATTGCTCCTCTTTAAAATGACCTTGGTTAAATTAGCATAGGCCAACTATCGGCAAAATGATATAAAAAACCGTTCCGGCATTCTATACTAGACAGTGTCCATTCAATTTCGTCACTAACTGTATATAATTAAATTTTGGCATCTCTAATGACCTACCAGTCCTAAAAAATATACCTTACCCATCCGTTTTCTCATTTTCAAGTCTAACTATCCTGTACTAATTACCCTACGTATCATTGGCAACTACGACGAAGTTTACGAACAAATTTGTCACGTGCTAAACTGATAACACCCGATCCTAAAAAACCCTTTAACGTCATTTCAATATTGCCTCGTGGTCTTGGAAATCGCGTTCCTCACTTGAAATTGTATCAATAATTAAGCGGCGTGTACGTACTCTTCGTACTTTGATTCTCGTAGCGCCATCTCTCTTTCGATAAAAAGATAGATCGTTAGTCTCCCTTCATTACCAACGGTGGTACGTGATTTCCTGTAACAAAATTTTCCATTTTATCATTAAGTTGAAAGGAAAACCTTTAAGTCATTAGGAAAGGGTTTTCAAAGGAAAAAAAAGAAAGCTACATGGTTAATCGTCAACAGAGTCGTGATATACTTTATTAAATTAATGGAAAGAAAAGAATGGAAATTATATAAACACGTATCGATATCAAATCGACCTTGTGTGATCGTCTCTTAAAATCGTTAATTATACCGATTGTACAACCGTGTTCGCGTCTCGAATCACCCATATATATATGTACAGTGTCACGAAAATAAAAAGAAAACATTACGATAATGGCATGAAGAATTACGAACGATAAACCATCCGATTTGCAGTATCGTCAGAATATTAATCATAACTATAAGGCATATTGTTAACTGACAATATTTTTTGAAACTTCCCCTCTCCACTCCATGTTTTCATTCTCGACAATGATTAATAATAATAATAATAATAATAATAATAATAATAATAATATAGTTGCAAGTAATAATAGTAACGTAGGTACACAATAATCATGATAACCACAATAATAATAATAATAATAATAATAATAATAACAATAATGACAATAATAGCAATCGGCAGGTAAATAATAGTCGATAGTACGTTCGCTATCGTTAAAAAATACAAATGGAATGCACTATACACTGTCTATACAAAGTATAACGATAAGTCTGCAAAAAATATGCAGAATAACAGAGCGTGACGTTTCATTTCTTACGTTTTCTTTCTTCGTTTACTTTTCTATTATCATTCTCTATCAACGTTATAATTCGATGAAAAATGAAACACGAACTTTGTCACTTTAAAGCTTTCGTATGTGTTTGCGCTGATGAAGTTACGTCTTTTCTGAACCTCGGATTCTTTTTGTTTTCGACATCCATATCTCTATAACTATCTCTGTACTGTCTTCCCCCCGTCCGTTTAATTTTCATTTTTCACTTCTTTCAGCTTTAATACTATTTTCGTTTTATTTCTGTAATAAAAACCCGCACGACCTTTGAAAGGCATTGTCCCATTACTACGTACCTTCGCAACCCATCGACCGCAACGGAAGTCGAGGAAGGCTTTTTTTTTTAATCTTTCGCGATTTGACGATTGTTTTTTTTTAATTTTTCATTTTATTTTTTTTTACGATTTCTGTTTATGATAGAACTATAACTCTTGATAACAGTGCAACGCGACACGCGCAAATTTTATCTTGTGCTTATCAAAGTCAGCGATTTTATCGACGATCGGTAAAGTAGATATCGCGTGCTCTTCCTACGATCTCAACAATATATCGCACTCGATGTTGGTAACTCAAGATTCTGTGATATTTCGTTACTTCCCACGAGTTCGATGAATACCACACATCTTATCGCAATACCAAAAGGCTCAACGATACTTTCCCTTCTCGATATTTTTTTCGAATAAACGCTGAAAATATAAATCGTGAAAATTGCTCAGGGAAAAAAGACACGTCTCATTGAACAAAATGTTTCCAACTTCCTCGAAGCAAAGTTTGCTGCATCGCGTTGCTGCTCGACTCCCGTTGAAATAATCCAACGATGCGGGCGTGTAATACTCGTTTTATGTTTGTTTTTGCCGTTATTTTATGTTTCTTTTCTTTCATTCATTCATTCATTTTTCTTTTTTTTACTTTTTTTTCATTCACTTCGCTGCACTTTCAAAGAGTGTAAACGGTCTCGGTATGATGAGAAGGTACGCAGTAGCCGCTGTATGTCTTGATCTCGAGAACACCCGAGTACGATCTCGCTGGTAAAGAACCTGGATCGGTATGCCGTCTTGGACATCTGTGACCCTTTGGGCACTGACACAACGGCGACGCGTTCACCTCCTCGAGTTGCGAACTTCGTCTTTTTCGCACCGTGAACAGCCTGCAGGGTTCTTTGTGTTGGCATCGTAGCCTCTGAAATCAAATGGAAAGTAAGGCCAAATTAATTTGATTACATTGTAATGATATCTTCAAATTGCAGTGACGAAAAATGAGAATAAATATTTTATTTATTCCTTTGCTCGCAACTCACGCTCTGAGGTGAACACGCGAAGGCGTAGATAAATCCGGGATTCCCCTCGGGTGATCTGTGAGGTTGTCGTCTGACTAGATAGGGAACGCTACCGGGTCTGCATCGACAGTGAACGTGCTGCTCCGTTGCATTACCCGGACCTCCACCCGGTGCTAGGGTCCACGTGATATCTCTGCAAGAAGAAGAAATATATATGAAGGGATTGTATATTTGCCGAGACTTCAGGATTTATTATTTTTGAACGCAGTGAAGAGGCAATGAAAAGAGAAGAGCATTGGTGAAATTCCGTATAATGTCCTCTTATTAATTTTCCTGTTTAACCCTTTCAGACCTGAATACTTTCAAGCTTATGTGGTCCACAGATGCATAGGCTGACGCATGTATGCATCCTTAGAGCTCAAAAGGTTAAGGGCGTAAATCACTCTAGAGGTCGACAATTATAACAAATTTTGGGATTCCGTTCGACTTTCGGTAACGAATCCTATATACAGGGTGAATTTCTTAAAGTGTAAAAGAATTTATTCTAAGGTAGATGGGATCATTACAAACAAAAGTTGTAAATGTACATAAGGAATATTTTGAATAGTTTACGAGATATAAATTTTTAAAGTTGGTCCAGTCAAAGCGTTGACGCCGCCCACTTTTACCCTAGTCGTAGAGATAGCACAGTGTAGAGCGTTACATTTGGGGTTGTAAAATTCAGAGCAGTTAATTTTATTTATTACATTATTAAGCAGTCATTTTTATTTCTCAGGCATTGACTGCTCTGAATTTTGCTGAGCGCACCGAGAAGCATTGGAACCGCCCACCACCCGCCCTAGCAACCAAATAAAATGAAAAATAAAAATGACTGCGTAATAATATAATAAATAAAATTTATTGCTCTGAATTGTGTAAGCCCAACTGTAATGCCCTACACTGTGCTATCTCTACCGCTAGGGCGGGAGGGGCGGCTCCGATGCTTTGATTGGACCAACTTTAAAAATTGATATCTCGTAAACTATTAAAAATATCCCCAATGTATATTTGCAACTTTTGTTTGTAGTGATCCCATCTACCTTAAAGTAAAGCCTGTTTCACCTTATGGAATTTACCCTATATATATGTGTTTGTGCATGTCCCTTCCATTTTTCCACCTTCGAAGTACTTAATGCCATCCAGATAGAAATATTTAATTTCTTTTCACCGATGTTGACACGGTGAAAGCACGAGCAACGCAAAAACAATTTCGCGATACCAGACCCGACAATGTTTTGCAGGTTTTCATCCTTCCAGAGTACAAATTTTCCTACTAAATTCATCTCTTGCCTCGTACATTCTTTTATAATAAAATTCTACTTTTCTCGTTTCGTTTCCGACCATTTCAATTTTGTTTTCGTTCTTTTTTTGAGATAATTTAATTTCGTTTTGTTTTTAAATCCGCCATCGTCACCTCCCCGAAGCATTGGAGAGTCGCGCGGCTTCCAAGTTTCCTGTGGCGCAATTGTTCCCGCAGGGATGACAAGGAAAGGGATGATAAAAACTGCAGTTACAAAAAGAGAATCGCGCTTCATCGCTACGTAGAACTCACTTGAAATAATGACAGATCGGCAATCTCTTGACGGGCTCGCATAGCTTGTACTGCCTTGTCTTGTCGACTATGGTGTGACCGTCGTCCGCGTGAAGGCTGCTCGGACAGGCACGTCCGCCTGGACATCGGCACTGTCTCTCGACCCACGGTGCACCGTACAAATCAACCTTGCTGCAGACCTCGCTACGATCCGAGCATTCCGGCAATTCTTCCTCGCTCTCCTGCAAACGAGATGAACAAACGATTCGCGACATTAATATCAAACTTTTCTTCTGTCGTTAATTAAAATATATCAACGAAACAACGATCAAAATTTTCCTTTAATTAAAACAACGAGGCGTCAAGAGATTTATTCGAGCGCCGAAAAATTCTCCCGAGAATATAAACAGAAAAACATTAATTAGTGCCTACTAAAGCGACGCAGCTTTGTAGTTTTATTTAATTTAAGTATTTTCACGCGTTTTATTTTATGAAAGAGAAATAGCGAGTGTACAGCGTTGCGTAATTTTTTGATGTTTTTTGAAATTCGTGCCGCCAACGCAATGTGGATGCACAATGTTGATTTATCGAAGCGTGACTACGTGGTTCGTGGAACAATGTCTGTCGGCCAACGTTTTAAATCTAAATTGCAGTGACATTTTTTCATAAACCATTTTTATACCTTCCGTTAATTCATACGACAAGCTTTTGCTATATTTATATTTGAGATGCTTTCCTGGATGAGTCGACGATATATAGCACACTTATTCTCATTAACGATCAATCTGCGACAATTCATTGAAAATCGTCGTAACACAAACGGAAAATGTCACGACCTCGCTTTCCGAAAATGGATAATTTATAATTTTCAATTCTGAGACTTTTCTTAGTTCGATTTATCCTTTCCCCGTATACGTAGTTCAAAGACGGGAAAGATAGTGAGAGAGATTAATTGGTCTTATTATTGTCCTAAGCCATCTCTCTTACTTACAATTAGCCACGATGACGATATGAGAAAATATTAACGAGAAGTAGTGAAGAATTGCACACACACAGTGTATATATATATATATATACGGAAGAAACTTGGTCAGTCTCCAATTGGTTCTCGGATACATGATATTATTATTATCATTATCGTGGAAACGTGGAATTGCAGTTGCAGATGAGACAGCAACACACTTGATAGTGCGCACCCTGTATAAGTTCAAGTGAGAGTAACGAGGAGGAGCGAACGATGGGGAGGGGCATAAAACCAAATAAAGTAAAAAGTTAATAATTCGGCAACAATATGACATTCGTAATTGTTTCAAATTTATAAATTCCATTAGATTGAATGTTTGCACTTCGTTAGACCGTGATTTTCAATAGCAAACTAGATTCTTCGCGACCATTTATATATTCCAAAAAAAAAATGTCCGCCCTATAATTACGGGTCCCTTAATTACGTTCCATTCCGATCAAGCTCTTCGTAATAACTGAGAATAAAAAATATATCGATATCATTTAATCCGGATCGTAACTCTACGTTATAATTTATCTCGGTAGAGACTCGACAGTGTATATATAAGGAATTAAGAACTCAATATTTACCAGTTGCTAATGTTGTGCACATGTACTCTCGTTCATCACGATCAATTGAAATTTTAATCAACAAATCAATGAAGTCCTCTCTCTCTCTCTCTCTCTCTCTCTCTCTCTCTCTCTCTCTCTCCCTCTCTCTCGCTCATACACACAGCGAGACACACACACACACACGTACACGCACACACACACATACACAACTGCGCGTACATGCACTCTCAGCGCTTTATCATTTCACTACAGCCGGAAATTACATCAACAACCGAATGACTCTGCACAATTATATATTATTTTACATATACTAATTGCATTACATATTCATCGTTCCTCGCTACTGTCGTCGTCTCAAGCCTCACAATTTCACCTCTCAATTTTAATTGGATCGAATTATTTGACGTTTTTTTTTTTACCATTCATATCCCATTTTGACAATTACAAATTAAATTAATAACCATTATTCGTATAATTAAATATTGATGTTATTTAATTTGCCTCTTGGAAATGCGACGTCACAGGAATTGAGCCAATATCGATGATTGTCAGGTCTCTGTGTTTATTAATCGTTGAAGTTTTTACGACATTAATAAAGATTGCGCGATATACGATTTGCAAACAGTTGGGGGACATTGACGATCGAGTAGTTATAAGTGTATCTCTAATAGTATATAGAGCTGTCGGTGCTCTTGCCGTTGGTTGCTTCGTGTGCCTTCTCGACGGGTGAATGGAACTCGTGTTCAAGGATATGTAAAGCAAACAGGAGGAGAGGCATGTTCAATGTGGGTGGCTGGACGTCGAGGCGCCCAACTGCATACTTTATTTTTGTTATTGTTATTATTGTTGTTGTTCGCATTGTACATAGATCAACGGGT
>JAPYZU010003433.1:0-10858 GCA_030523005.1 Tryphoninae sp. B BG-2022a | reverse complement strand
TGATGATGAGTGAATGGATTGTTAATGCGCGATTGTGCACCATTTGGGTAATTTCAATATTGTAAACGTAATGCTGTTTATCAATGATGCGATTTATGAAATCGCAACCGAGAAGAAGAGAAAAAAAGGAAACATACCCTTTATTAATATTTTCGTTATGCCACACTGTACGACGACACGATCATTATTATGATAATTGCTCGCATATATATAGTAATACGTAAGATAAGGGATTGAGGCGATGCGAGATTCAAAATACATATAAGTCATAGAATGATGAGATGTACGCATAGGATCAATAATATGTAAATATACTGATTGTATAGGTATATTATTCAATATATCACGAAAAATTCTTATACGCGCGTAGAGAAAGAGTGTAAGAGACAGAGAGACAGAGACAGAGAGAGAGAGAGAGAGAGAAAGAGAGAAATATAAACGATTTTGCACAAGAGAGGAATGCCTTAATTATTCGTCAATGGGATTGATAATTGGAGAAAATAAAAAATGCCCGTTTTACAGATTATTTCGAAAAAACGTTCGAATACTCGTTGGGTTTGTCAACGAGTTGTTTCAAAGGGTCTTGACGATTAGTGATGCTGCTGTTGCTACCACTGCCGCTGCTGCTGGGTTCCCGAGGATGAACGTCATACAAGTTCAAATATTCATTATCGCTTACCGTTCGTAATAATCGATCCAATTGATGCTTCAGCTGAGTAAAATTGGGTCTGCGGCGTGGTCTCGATTGCCAACATGACATCATTATGTTATACCTGTGGGCAATAGGAGACCGTTTTTTAATGACCTGGAGGCTATACGATATTCCAGACGTATACGCGATAACATACAATTCGTTACCGCAATTATCGGGCTTTTCCATTCTGTAGCCTGATTTTAGATATTGCAGGATCATATTAGTCGGTGTGTCCGGATATGGATTGCAGCCCAAAGTCACAATCTCCCACAACAGTATACCAAAGGACCAACTGTCGTGTTATTAGTCATTATATTATTTACGTTCGATAGCTTATAGCATGTGATATCAAGTAGGAAGCATTTTGAAAATCGGCAAATAAATATTAAGCCCGAGCTTACACGTCACTCTGTGTCGTGTATATCTGATGAGTCAATGCCTCGATGGCCATCCACTTAAGAGGTAGTCTACCATTTCCTTGCTTTTTGTACACGTTTTCTTGATAAATATCGCGACTCAGTCCAAAGTCGGATATTTTAACAGTTTTATCGGCGCAGACCAACACGTTTCGAGCAGCCAAGTCACGATGAATGATCCGATTGGAAGCGAGGAATTCCTGCGTGGCATCGTTGCAAAAAATATGTTAACTCTCTGCTAATCGTTGATCGCTATTGTGATAGTTAAAAATATATATTTGAGGCCTTTCTTACCATTCCAGAGGCAACCTGTCTCGCATAATTCAACAAATCCGCAACTGTTACTCGATCCGAGGTCACCGACGCTACCGAGAACAATAAATTCAAAGATATATATATTTTCATCGTTCGGACAGCGCACATGTTTTCGATGCTTTTATTTTCTTTCTTCTTTTCGTTATTTAAATCGAAGCGATGCGGTAAGAATAGGAATGAAAAAACTTTGGATTACCTGCTTCCTGAATGTCGTACAGTTGATTCGTTATTGCCAACTGACAGGCCGCACTTCCTTTGAAAAATTGAACGAACGATTAGGTAGCTCGATTGTTGGTAGAAACTGTTTCGCGTAAACCTGCACACGATGCAACGGGAAGCGAAATGCGAGCCGTGCGCGGAGAGCATCTTCGGGGGAAACAAAAATCGATGATCTACTTACGGTATGTCGTATCTTCAACATTATTCATGTTTTTAATCATCGCGCTTGGAATCCCGATGGTCTTCTCGTTTTGAGTGCCAATAATTCGCCGAATTTTATATTCGAAGGTATTTGTCGACATCGTTTCTTGCCATATCTGAGTGAGAAGAATTAAATAAATTTAGTAAAAAAAAAAGGGGAGGAAGCATGCCGGCTGGCGGATATTAAAATAACGAGACAATAGTAATGTTACCGACAGCTCTGAGATAAGTCTGAAGATCTCCTCGACTGCAATATTCGACAACGAGCATCGGCCTCAGAATTTGCAGTGTACAACAACCAATAATGGAAACGATATTGGGATGTTGCCCGGCGGATTTCATTATAGATATTTCTTGTTGGAAATTTTTCAGATCCTCCGTACTTGGATTGTCTGATTTAGGAATCGTTGATCGGAATGAATCGCGTTACAAACCCACGCATATGTATAACCGTATGAAAAGAAAGTGTCGGTATACATACCCTTGAGCATTTTGATAGCCACGGTCATCGATGAGCGACGATTGTTGGATGAATCGCGATGCAGAGTGCCGAGCCTAACAATACCGGAAGCTCCGCTTCCTAGTATACCTTTGATCGTCAATTGAGACGGATGTATCTCAAATTTGTCTTTAATCGGCGTCGCTATCGGTAGGAGCAAAGGATCCATCTTTTCAAAATCCCCGGTAAATTTGGCAATTTTTCCGATAACGTTAAAGGGCGAATCACGCCGAGTCTTTTTACCTCCGGCATCGGCAAGATTCTGCATGGAGCGGCATGTTACATAGACGAAGAACATTAATCACTCGAATGTAATTACAGGAATATAAAAAAAAAAAAGTTTGCAAGCTCGTATCGTACCTGGCAATATCTGTAACTCTTATCGCCCTTGTATTTAGCGCGTCGACTTTCTCCATTGATGACGGTCTGTCGCTGCCGGTACTTATCAGTCCCGCGGCGGGCGTAATAGACGATTCCTAGAAGTATCAGGGTACCAAAAATCGTCAACAGCACTGGCGGGAGGACGTTTATCAATCCGTCGAGAATTCTTGGTCCCGTGCCGTCCCTTTCGGTTATCGTTACTGGACCTGCTGGCGGGCATCGTTAAGACCAAGGATGGGCACAAGATATGCATATTACGGGAAATTCGCAAATATGATTATACGCGCATTATTACCTACGGGCGTACCGTCCAATATCATTTCGAGGATATCGTCTAAGGTCACGTTGATCCACGATTCGAGACTTTTCCCTCCTGGTGATTCGGCCATTATGCTTATCAATATGATAGTCCGAGGCCGCCGCTCGTTATCGCCCGTAACTTCCGGTTCGCCAACATTATGTACCTTGAGTTTCAAAAGGGTCTTGGTCGTGTTCTATGTCGAAAATTCGAATGTCATAATTATGTAAATACTAGTAATAAGATAAGCGAGAAAAGAACAGTCAACGTATGCTTACACCGGGCAGCAGGATACTCCTGAGCGGAGGAGACAAGCATGGTTCTCCACTACCGTCGTAATAGTCGAGGCCAGAGTGAACTTGCAAGGTATAATTGTCAGGAGGGAAGACCGGCGGATCCCATTCGACGAGAATTTCGTAATTCGAACCGTTCTCACGAAGGCTCAACTTGTCCGCGCGCAATCCTTTCACTTGTTCCGGAGCTGGAATATCTAATGAATTTGTGGCGAGCCGCGAAATTTTCATCGAGCCGTAGGAACTTGGACTTACCGCAAAATGCGACATCTCGATGTAATTCAACGCAGGAAGGTGTGGCAAAGACGAGCGAGACGTTGCCGCTGCTTCCCAAAGTACCCCTGTTCCGCGAAGATACAAAGACACTCACATTTCTCATGTAATCGAGATCATGAAGGCTGAACCGAAAATCTTGCGACTGATGCGCGCGTAGGGAATAACGGCAAAATTATAACGTCATAAAATATCAAACGAAAGGCAAATTAACACTTGGTTGTTCGTATAACAATGCGCAATAATAAAATGTGATTCCCGCTCCTTATCCCTCACCACCCCTTCTTATATATGTATGTACCATATCGAGTATATATATCTTACGGATGAATCGACGTTTCCGATCGTCAAGCCTTGCTCCTCGTTGAACGAAATTACCTCGTAGTTGCAGCTGCGATCTACGTTCGGAAATTAATGCACGATCATTCGCGTATTAGGCAAGATATTGTTTGAAAGCGATGGGTGCTTCGAAGCTCGTGACAGCTTTGACATCGTTACCTGAACCCGGTTCGATGTAAATATCGGCACGAACGCGCCAACGATTAATCTCGTCCAATTGTATACCAGCCAGATGAAGACTTTTGACCTCCTCCGAGCGGTGTCCCACTGTTAACAATATTGAATGCAGCCCTATATGATTAACGCAAAACACGATTAGTATAGGACCTACTTCGGTGTATAATCGAAAAATTTACGTTCAAACGTCTTGAACCAGGGAGATATTTCTGCTTCGGACAACACGATACCACCCAAATCGTTCACCCTCACTCGGTGAGCTTTGTAACGATAAAAAGTGCCCGCTGAGAGATTCGTAAAGACCGAGATCGTCGAGGACGATTCCGCATTGATCTAAAAATTAATACGGTAAGCTCATACTTATAAGTAAACATAGAGATGACCGCATTTACATACTTGCCGTAGTTGCCTAATGCTTTGCTCTCTTGACCCTTGACCCTTGAAAGTCTACTCACCACCCGAATGTATTTGACGATTTTATCATCCTCAACACCTCGTTCGGTCTCGTTCCGTTGGTCCCAAACGACAGAATCATTTCGTAAACTACTCCTCTGCTCGATCACCCAAATTCCCGGATTATGTTTCATCTTTATAACGTCGATGTCCTTGCAATGAAGGCTCGCATTAAAATTTGCCGGTTCTGAAAATCACAACTTATTTTCGTTATGCGAAACGAAGCTAGATCGTCGATACGTACCATTACTATCTTCGAAGAATAATGTATTATTGTCGTTTTCTTGTCCGGTCCTTGTCGGCGATGATCCTTCCACATTGTGACATTCTTCTTGACAATGTTGCTGCAAGTAATATACGTAGCGTCATACCTAACTCCAAAGCCCACATTTCTCCCGATCGTTTAACATTATCGCACGAATTGCGTATACGCGTCGTTATACATTAATTATTCGCACATTTTGTATATACGTTTAAACACGTATTACAACTAGCTATTGCAATAGTCTTTTTTTTTGTGGTGCATGCATCCTATCGCATTTGTTTGCCAAACTCGTGTTATACTATTCGTCGTCCTCGTCGTTATCATCATCGTCGTCGTCGTCGTCGTCGTCAGCGTCGTTGTGATCGTCGCTATCGGCATCGTGTAACATTCATCGATTATACTTTATAATGGCGATTTCATCTTATGATATAGGGTGTATGTGGATAGGTCCGAGTACGTATGTCGCCAAGAGCTCGCGAGGCTCTGATCGGTCAACAGCGGGCTATAATGCGCATATCGGATCGGGTCATCATCATTTTCATACATTAGATCTCGATATCCCCGTCGCGATCGCCAATGATACCGCCTCGTCATTCCTATATATATATATGTCTATATAACACATTGTTCTTCATATACGATAACGTATATACCTTATTCATACTTTACGTATTGTACATTTTTTATTTGAATCTTGTTATACTCGAAGGATAGTGATGTCGATGTCGGTGCCACCGTTGTCCACCTCCGTACGACCTTGTAAATGGTACAACGTTTTCGTTCGCTCACCCGAGTGCCCCAAGGTCCATCGTGTACGTCATGTTTCATTAATAGAAAAACGCGCGCGGGCAAAACTTTTCTTGTAATTGAGTTCTAATGAGACAAAGGAGAAAATGAAGTAGTATGGAACGATTACAGAGATACGCGCATATTTACATAATTGACAATTATAACTGTAGTATAATGTCTGTACAATATAGGACTGGCTTTATGGTATATTCTATATGTACATGTGTGTACGCTTCTCTTCATTCATACACCTAATATAATCGGGTAACAGAGCGCGGAAAGAGCGCTGGCGACCGTGTGGCAGCCGACAACTGTGTTAACATACAATAACTGGAATACGTGATCAGAAAGCGTTAAGAAATCTGCCAAGATCAAACGTCGGCAGTATTGCTATATAGAACTGAATACGTGGCAACATTTTCTCGAGAATATGCCATTAAAGTATTCGGATCCGCAGACATGTTGGTACGCTTACGACGACGTTCTAACGTTCTAAAGGAACGACGCAAACTGTATTCGATTCGATGATCGAAACGCGGCTCGATTATCGATGCGCTATTTCGCGTCTAAGAAACATGTTACTTATATAGTTGAATATACAATAATTGGGAAAATGTATTTTCGTAAGAACTTACATTCTGTTTGCAATGGGCTATGCAGCCGGCTATTTGAAAAGCTCGATTTTCATTCGTGAAGGATAACAAGGTCCATTGTCGATTATCGTAAGTAAATACCCAGATCGATGCATACGCCAGGATAAAATAGATGTTGAAAATAATCGAGACCATCTCGTTCTCGCGCCTCTTGTACGATACGATTCGAGTTGCACTGCGTTTACTATACGATAGATATTGTCTCATTCATTGTGTTGAAAATTCTTCCAAAGACTTGTCGTGTGAAATCAAATGTTGTCGTTGATAAACCATTTTCACCGGTAAGATTGGGCATTATGATAGGATCGAACGCATTAAAGGAACGTATACGTGTATCTATGTCCTATCCTCTCTATCGATAATGTACTTTGAATAGAGTAGCGACGACTATTTGTCATGCGACGCGTGTGTGCCGACAAAAACTAAGTAATCGATGAGGTGAAAACTCGCGAGTGATGCTCCTCCTTCTCCGCCTCGTGTATCGGAAGCATCCGCGATCGCTCTACATTCGTGCTAGGTATTATTGTATTATAATGGTAGTACACGCGACGCGTGTCTCCCCCGCCCCCTGCCGCGGGTCGAACACGCAATTTTATATTTCCGAACCTCGATGGTTTGACCGGTCCTGTGACAAAGCCGAGTACGAGTATTTTCGGTACGCGATACAGATTGTTATAAAAATTATGATGGTGCTACAACGGAGACTAAAAGATAGATTTATCGTGATCTCGGTTCGCATAGCGCAATTTCTTTCGCTTCCGCATCAACTTGATGAGATATGCGCGCTGCATGGAAAATGTATCGTCAAATATGATTATCTCTATCTCTGGGAAATAACGAATATCGTTCGCATCGTTTAAATGGGCCGCTCCCGAAAGTGTAGCGTCCAATCAGGACTCACTAGTCCTATCCAATATTGAGTTGCCCCTCTTATTGAAAATGTTATTACCCTATGGTCCCGGGAGAGTTAACTGGACTTGGAAACCGACTACGCATGTGTAAAAAAAACGACCACGCTACATAAGCCAAGACATTATTGAGTTTCATCAATATTTCCATATTGTGCGTTAATAAATATATATTCTGGGTTTATAACCTGAACCCCTTGAAAACAATTGATTGCTATCTAACAACTTGCCAACGAAAAAATTGCCCGCTATGCCATCTATCGTTGCTCTCGCTAAAGGAGTTTCGCATCTCCGTGAAGATAGCCGTATCATATTACCTTTTTTAGTTTTGTCAGGTCGTTTGGAGTTGGCGCTGATTAGTCAATTTATTAAAAACTCGATGACACATATATTTATCCAGTAAATAGAATTTTTCACTTAGTTTTGCTAGTCAGCTGTTTATTTTCCAATAACTTCTTTTCGCTTACCGATTGCGAATGATCCTTTGACGATCTCTTTGCTCATTAGCGAAGTAGTACATAACTAATCTAAAAAGTTAAAAAATCCAATGGCGCCTAGGAATAGGCCAATAGAGTATAATTAACCGTATCGCCGAATATTTGAAATATTCTACCGGCACCACCTTCTCAGCATTTTCAAGCGGCGCCAGCGACCAATCGTGTAATCAATCTCAGTCAAAGTTTTCAGCTATTTGCCGGGTAAAGATGAAAATCTGATTGTTTCAACGATGATCGCGTTTATTACTGATTCTCAAATCCCAGTTTTACACTGCTCGTCGGTTGTGCTACGAATAAAACACGCTGCTCCAACTTCCGTATTCGTAACATAGTTGCCGAGCTGGCAAGTACGAGATAATCGTCTGGAACATTGGAGTTTTCAAGCCTTAATAGGAGTCATAGAACTATATAGAGTGGGCGTCGTGTGATGCATGCATAATGATTAATGCTGTAACGGAATAAAATTTCGTGTACCAAAAATCACTGTGGACCACCGCGAGCGTCTATATAATTTTCTGTCACCGATTGTTTCAATTAATGAGAAAAATGTGAGTGAAACTTGATAATCACTGACCTGTGACCATACATAAGAAATTTTTTATCGCTTTGGGAACTTTTACACTGGACCTCGTGGATTTGGATTTATCATCAATTATTTATCACAATTTTTAATACGAACATAATTTCGTTAGGAAGTCGTGAAAAAATTAAATGTCTTATAGCATTGCTTGGATCCGAATAATATAATAATTACCTGTCTCTAATTCTGGAGCACGGTGAATTAACGTAACGTAATCCAGGAGGTCGAGTACAATTGATATTTTCAAACTAAACATTTATAAACTGACCACTTGATCATATATTTCAATGAACCTTTGTGCTATATACTTGTATACGACAGGTATACCAAAATTGCAATATTGTTTGTGATATTCTCCGTATCGCTTGGGGAAGATTATTATGAGCTTCTGAAAATACAGAGGGACGCTACTCAAAAGCAAATTCGTCAAGCTTTTAAGAAACTAGCTGTCACTCATCATCCCGATAAGAACAATGTAAGGCATTAATTCACATAGAAATAATATTATATGAAATTGATTCTGATACTATATTAATGAATCTATGGTCTACCAAATATTTAGAAAGATCCGGATGCTCACAAAATCTTTATTAAATATACTACGGCGTACGAAATTCTGAAGGACCCTGATTTAAGAAAAAAGTATGATCTTTATGGAGAGGAGGGCCTGAATGATGCCAATAAACAACAGAATTATCATTCTTGGAATTATTATCAAAATAATTTTGGTATTTACGACGATGATCTTCAGGTTGTTACGCTAAATAGAAACGACTATGGTAAGATACAAATAATTCTTGTATATAAACACATTGAGAGTATTTTCATTGAATGAAACAAACATCTATTTTCATAGTGGTTTATTTTTTTTCTCAGACGATAGTGTCATCAATTCGGAGAAAATATGGCTCCTAAACTTCTACTCGCCTATGTGTAGTCATTGTCATCATTTAGCACCAGCTTGGAGACGCGTAGCCAAAGATCTTGAGGGCGTTGTAAGGATAGGTGCTGTTAATTGCGAGGATGATTGGCAGCTTTGTCATCGCTTGGGCATACAGTCTTATCCCACGTTGCTTTATTATCCAAAGGTTTGACAAAAAGCACATTTGCGTCTGTACATCGTGAGATACAACAATTTTCTAGAATATTGAGTAATGTTCGTCTTACAGAATTCACAACATGGTGTCAGATACACAGGTGAAAAGACGCAAGATGAGATAACTCGCTTTTTGTTGGACCGCCTTGACGCAAATATCGATGAAATCACGAAATTGGAATGGATAGAACTCATGAAAGGCACGAACAGTGATCGTCCGACTTTGATCTTTACGTGTGGGCCTGAACGTCAATGTCCAGCATCCGACGAGCGCCTGAAAATTTCAGCCATTTTTGTAATACACCATTTATTGCTTTATTTCAGTGAGAAGTATACGCCGATTATCAGTTTTTCATTATTCTCCATTATTCTGTAGGATAATGTCATAACGGTAAAAGTTTATATGTGCGAGGATGTAACATGCGATAACTTAGTAGCGCGGGATACTGGTGCCGTCTATATACAACGAAAAGATGACGATACATGGAATACCGTTCTCTTCGATGATATGACCCAAATGGATTCTCTGGTTCAACAGATTCTAGAACAGTTGCCCGAGCAACAGGATCTTAACGCCGATGAATTTGAGGTGCGTAACCAGACTGTCCATTTGTTACCGACTTTATGTGCCCCGTAAGTACTAGCCATTCATTTAAATTTGAACATCGACAGTCTATAAAAAAACGTCTTGAGTTTAAAGTCGAGGATGGCTGGCTGTTGTGTTTTTACATTGGTCATGCAACAGAGCTAGATCTCCAATTGAAACGCCTGCCCAGTATAATACGTGATATCAATTTGGGTAAGTTTAATTTTTTGCATACGATGAAAATCGATCGAATTCGTGCCTTTCTCCAATATAATCGATATTGTCTTTAGGAAAAGTCAATTGTGGCAAGTATTCAAAACTGTGTTTGGGCTTAAATGTCAATCGTTATCCAATGTGGGGTGTATTAAAGCCCGGCGGGGCATTCGAGCTTCATCATGGCAAAGACACCATAAATGACATAGCTAAATTTGCCGAAAACAGCATCAAAGCTAAGAATGTGTGGGCATTATCAGCTGAGAAGATCCTCTCGATTTTGAACAGACAAAATGGTTGAGTATAAAAGATGATGGAATAATCTTTCTTTGCCGATGACAATCGACGATATTGCCCATCTATCAACAATGAACATTTTAGATAACGAGGCATGGTTCGTTGATTGGTACGCACCTTGGTGTCCGCCTTGCATACAATTTTTACCGGAACTTCGAAAGGCTTCCCTCGAATTTGAAAAGTCTTTTGTACACTTCGGTACCGTCGATTGTACTGTACATTCCCACATTTGCCGCCAATACAATATACGTTCGTATCCAACGGCAATGTTAATTAATGGAAGCACGACGATCAAGTTCGCCATGCAGAAAACAGCCGCAAATGTCGTGGAGTTTATCAATGACGCCATCAATCCAACGGGTGAGTATCTTCTGGTACATACTGAGATTGACAATAATCGAAAGCTTTTCCACGAC
>JAPYZU010003432.1:0-19698 GCA_030523005.1 Tryphoninae sp. B BG-2022a | reverse complement strand
ATAATATCACGTTTCTAGGATGTACGTTTTCGCGAAAAAGTGGCGTCGAGTTGCTGGTAGGTAACGTCCGAAACGGTGCCGAGTGCAAAGGGTTAAATAAATACATAGTTTTACTCTGATAAATGATATTCTTTTCACATTATTTACCTTTCATTACACACATTCTAACTTATTTGTAGTGATATACTAGCCGAAGAATAGAAAACATTTGTGGTGACCCATCATTCTGTATGTTTAACTATACAGCAAACTCCTGTTTATCCGGAATGTTAAGATTTCCCTTACTTATTCATGAAAACCAAGACTAATGTTGAGTCTCAAGAAAAATGAGATTTTTTTGAAGTCATCGAAAGTATCTCCTTATAATAAACATAGAATTAGTATCATATCCACTTGATAAACAAACCGAGCATAACCACAAACAACATACGTACATACATACGGAGGCACGGGCCCAACAGTGCACTTGTCAATCAATCTACACATTGGCAAACTATACGTTTATTCTAACAATGATTTTTATTGGCCAGCCGACCGGTGGAATCGAATGAAGAATTTGATGATTGGTCGTCCGGCAACTTGCTTTATCATTTGCTACAACAAAAGACGTGCGAGACGCAACTACTCTTCAGATTCTTCAGTTGATTATCAGACATCCAGGCGATTAGTTAATTTGTCTTTTGTATCTGGCATTGTTAGTTTGTTAATAACAGTTCAGCAAGTATTTAAAGAAAAATGGGAGTCGGTGGTTTAATGTCATATATGAAACGAAATTTTCATTTCTACGAGGATTATGAATTGCACGGTGGTTATCTCGTAATTGACGGTCGTAATCTGGCGTTTCATTTATACGCATCATCGGCATGCAATTGCGTCTTTGGCGGTGATTATGACGTATATGCAGACACGATTGGAAAATTCTTCGATGATCTCGCTATGTGCGAAGTCGTACCATTGGTCGTGCTGGATGGTGGCATAGGATACATTAAAATGGATATCTGTAAGAAAAAATTGAAGGATTATATTAAGACGGCGTCTACGTATGTTCCGAGGTGCCTACGTATGGAAACGAAGGAAAAATACTCTCCTTTGGCGATGATGGTAGTGTTTATGAACGTGTTGCGACAAAAAGGCGTGAAACTGGCTCGTTGTCTTGTCGAAGGTGATCCTGCCACAGCCGGAGTAGCACAATTCCTGAATTGTCCAGTTCTCAGTAATGACTCGGATTTCTATATCTATGAAGGAATGTATATACAAACAACTACGCTCGACAAGTATGTGTCACGGACAACCGATGGGCACGGGTACATGAAACGCTGCAAGTTATTCAAAACCCAAAATCTTTCAAAAGCGTTTCCCGGTTTGGATTCTTCGGTTCTCCCACTCGTTGCTGTTCTGCTGGGTAATGACTACGTGCAGAGTGAAGTATTCGAGAATTTTTTTGTCTCCTTAAGAATGTGGGCTCGCAGCCCCACACTCTACAATGTTATACAAAGAAGAATTGACACGGTCTTAAGATGGCTTAAAAATCGTAATCTCAATGATGCCGTCGCTGCCATTTTAAGGAAATTGCCAAGAAAGCATCGAGAAAAACTTCTTGTTATCATCGAAACTATAATAAACAGTTATCTCTCTTTACCGGTCGATATGCTCGTTCCTTTGGGATTTACGGACAAGAATGCAAACGCGTTGAAAGAAAGACGGTGCGCGTATAAGTTTCAAGGTGACATTGATATTCCGGAGACGAAAACGTACAGAACCATTGATCCAACGGCTGAACTGATAGGATTTGAACTCGGCGCTGAAATGGATGCTCGCAACGAGAGATTCGCCAAGTCTTGGCCTTCCTGGTTCGCTCAGTGCTTTGCTGCGGCCGATTTTCCCACGTATTTTTACGATATGTCGTGCTCGGGCCGTTTTACGGTTCAGACACAAATCGAAGACTTTCGATATCCAAGCGCTTACATAGTGAGCTTTAAAATTGTCGAAGTTATCTATGGGTTACTTGTAGCTGGTCGTAAAAACCCGCCCAAGTTGTTGTACTTGATGCGCGAAAAACTAGAATTAATTGAATATGAAAACGGTACTCCTATGCAAGGCACGATTTCGACGCAATTTCCACCTCTCGCTGAGCTTCGAAACACTCCAATGGCAATTAGAAAGCAAATAATTGACGACACATTGAAGATCGTCGGAATGGAGAAATTCTTCCAAGATATTCCTGAAAAATGGAAATTATATTTAGCGGCGGTATTTTACTGGATGCGACAAACAAAAGAACCGGCAACAAGTGTTGCTCACTTAAACGCCATACTCTTCACAATGCTGTTGGGTATCGTTGATGATAAAATTGGCTATCAACGATCTCTGAAGGATTTGGAAACAAAGCATAGTAAGATTTTTATGAAGACTCAGGTAGACAGAAAGGATTCAAAGAACGTGAATTCGAAGATTCGAGGAAATTCCATCATCGCTGCTCTGGAGGCTGTTACCGAGGAAGATTGTTTTTCCGCTGCCCCATTCTTCATCAAGAATTACAAGATGGATTGCATATATCCCGATCAATTCAACGTTACTATCGTTCATGTATTTGCGCAATTTCAATGCTGCCTACGACACGCGATGGATCTAAACGCTCTTTTGGGATGTCCTTACGAAAATCCAACAATAGCTAAAATGTACAACGGCACGATGCTCTACAATCTGTACACAGAATTTGTGAATCACACGGATAACGAGGCCTACATATCCACGAGGCTTGAAAATTCGCCGAGCCTACAGAATCTGATAAGATTGTTGATAACGGGGGTAAAAATGAATGTCGATAATCTGACCATTAGCGATAACGCCCAGAGACGAGAAGATGAAAGAAAAAAGGAAAATAAACAACAACGTTAAACACGATAGCAACAACAATGAAGCACAATGAGGATTTTTCGAATCTTGTATTCCTTTTTTCGTTCTTTTAATTTAATAATATCGAGTTAGACGGCAGATCCGTTCTAATAAAATTTCCTATATTTTATCATATTTGACACATGGTATTTTTGTAAAAAAAACCTCTGCACAAACAAATTATATTAAGCATTTATGTATCTGTGATGTATCTACTAAAATATGTCCTCTACGATTTTACAACTTGCAGTGAATTTGTAATCCCAATAAATATGTATCTCTAACAATAAAATAAATATATAATAAATAAGTATAAAAACTTCTTGAATTTTACAGTCTCACACGTTGGAAGTGTCAAATTTAACTCATCTTTTCTTGTATCTAGACACAACACGCCGGAAAACACATTCGGGCATACTACACCACACACAAATCACGTTTGTTTTTATATTTTCAGCAATGGCAGTCGTCGCCGAGAATCGGCTCGAGCTGCGATTGGTTGAATAGTTTCGAACGTCGAATATTCCTGTGGCCAGTCATTGATTCCCTCTGGTAATAATGGGAGACACGTTGTTTATATACGCGTTCTTTGTTCGCGGATGACCGGTGGATGTTGTGCGTCACAGGTCTCTTCACGAATCGCAAGAAGTAGTTCCCGGCGTATTCTCGAAACATTCCGCGTGCATTAATACATTGTGCATTCTTCGACAGGAGAGCAATTCGAGGTAATATAAAATATCAAGTTCTAATTCAGTTTACGGCGTATGTCTCGTTCAGTGCTTTTGCCGGTTCTTTCGTTTGTGTGGTTGCAAGGAAAAGTAGTACAAGTGATACAAATAGACTATTGACAAGTAATAGTGGATATCCATTTCAACAATGAATATTTTCGACACGTGCTTTTCTGTAGTCAAACCTTAAGTTTTCGCAGTTTAACCATGAAGTTTTTTTGAACTATACTTTTATATGAAGAAATAAAATATGCGCTACGAGAATAAATTCAAACATTATAAACTGAAAAAATAAATTAAAAAATACTGAACACCGAATTAAGATAGTAATCAAAGTAATAACACTAGTAACGTTTTTTGACGTAAATATGGTTTTCCTTGAGCCTGTATCTTGCATAAAGATACTAATCCTGCAGATAAACTTTCAGTTTTTTTCTTTGATAACCAGACAATGAATGATTCTTACGGTACTAAAAAATGTTTTGATTAAAAAATTACATAACGAAATACATGAATTACGTGTTACGCAAGGAAAATTAATAAGATGCTTTGGACATTTGTTACAGAAACCATTAGGAAAAATAGTGTAAAAAGATGGGACAGCAAAGGATAAACCTGGAGAATGTTCAGACGATTATTAAGGCTTTACTTTTGTCGCAAGGAAAAGCTATCTATACTGGAGTACCTATGGCACAGCTAGACAATGATTATTATCACACAGAGGGTATGCGTATACCCTTCAGGAGGCTTGGACACAGCTGCTTGTTCGATTTTCTACAAACTCTTACAGATACTCTGACTGTGAAGTACAAAAATGGAATTCCCGTCGTTTTTCCCATACTGGATGAAAATTCGAAGGAAATACTAGCACATTCCCTTCAACAAGTGGTAAGAGGAGACAGAAAAATCTTCGCTGAAATAGTTACGATGATCAAAAAAGTACCGGTTGGAATATGGTCAACTCGTACAATTTATTAAGACCCAATTATTCTGTTATATTAATCACGAAGTTATCATACACAAAGCTGCTATTTATCCCATTGGGCAGTATTGTTTAAAGCAAAATAATTTTTTGCAGCCTCGCACAAATTACAGTGATGTCGGACCCGCAGGTGACACAGACAATGACAGCGAGAACGATTTCGTATCTCATGAAGCAAGCACGACGAGGGATGGTAAGCCAGCAAGTCGGCAAAACAACAAGAAACATCAAAACAACAAACGTCGAAATAATAAAACATCTAGTCATGATGATTGCCATAAAAACACTATGCGCGATATCGTTAATGACACTATTAAACAGCATCTAAGGGATCTCATTTCGAAGTATCCAGATGGCATATGGTGCGCTGACTTACCTACATTGTACGAGGAAGAATATGAAGTACCTTTGAATTACGAGGAACTTGGTATTTATTCCGTCCTATCTTTTGCGTCTTATCTGCCCGATGTATTTCACTGTATTCAGCCACAGGACAAAGGCGATTATAAGCTTTATGATGCAAGGGTGGAAAAACCTACTGTGCACAGAAATAAAAAACCAGTCACTACGACCTTTGTAGCTTCGTATAATGGATTGAACGACGAGAGCCCTGAACCAGTACCACCTTTGGTAAGTGAATTTTGCTACGTTATGATAGAGTTTTTCAGTTACTTTGGTGATGTGTTTTAATCGCTTAGGAGTCATGGTAATGATAGTTGATCCAATAAGGTACTAATTTTTGTTTTCAGTCAATGGAAATTGCCAACAGGCTCATTCCAGATGCTGTCATGAAAATCGGTGAAACCGTCGCACAGATAAGCGTGACCGAATTGAATCAAGATCCAAACGATACTATAGAGGTGGTCGTTGTCGAAGTGTTCACCCCATCGTTCTTTTGGATTCAGTTGCGCGAGAGGATGCTGCACTTCGAATTATTCATGAACAAGTTACAGTAAGTTGATGTTAACAATAATTGTCCAGATACTAATTATAGGGTCTCAAATTCTGTTTAGCAATTTTGCATGTATTTCCTTGAAATATTGTTTTTTTTTATTTCTTTAACATCTTTTAAATATGGATATAAAAGGCTAAAGAAAAATGTATTTGTGTATATAAATCTTTCGGTGCCATGCAGCATTAACAAGAATATGCATTGTTTTTTTATTAGTGACTTTTACGAAATGAGTGCTGGGAAGTATTTGATTCCACCTGCAATAATAGTGAAAGGACTAAACTGTGCTTGCAAATATGAAGAGCAATGGCATAGAGGAATAATCACAAACATTACAGATGATCGTAATGCTACTGTAAGTAAACCGAAGAGAAATATTTTTGCATATCTCCTTCAAAGCTAATCATTGGGATTTCAGATTTCGTAATTATGTTCTTTATTTTTCTTAGATACTGTTCTACGATTACGGGACCCTCGAGACTTATAAACCGGATTGTATTCACTTTTTGCACAGATCGTTCATTAATCCGCCTGCCCAAGCGATACCCTGTGGTCTATACAATATCAAGCCTTTGGAAACTGAAAAATGGTCGACATCGGGTACAATGGAATTTAATCATAAAGTCTTCGCCGTACCGCTTGTCGCTATGATAGCCCAAATAGATACTGAAGTGAGTTCAATTATACAGAAAATAATGAGAAGATGCAATATTTGTCGATAACGAGAATTAATTCGCTTAATGAAATATTCATTTGATATTTTGCTTTTCTTTTTAGAACAACTCGATGTTAATAGGACTCACAGATACTAGCGGCAAAGAAGATTTGCACATCAACGACTGGCTCATTGACAAGGGTTACGCTGAATATGGCAAAATGGTGTGTATCAGGCCTCCGAACTATACGTTTCGACGATTTTTGGAGTGCAATTATGTCAGTTCTTCCGATAAAAACAAACGATCGACCTTGTGCAACAGTTCGAAAAATATTCCCATCTTGGCCAAAAAGAACGCGAAATCTCGCGAACTATTTAGTAACCCTCGAAATAAAGACTTGTCGAATATTTTGTCGACGTTCCATTCGAGTCAGGGTGCGGGTGAGAATTTATTGAAATCGCGGATCATGGACAATAGCTTGGTGCCAACAATGAGACACAAGGATAACAGTTTCTTAAACTTCTTAGAATCGCAATCGTTCGAAGATGAAGAGAACGTCGACACGAATAATCGATCGAGATACGACGTTACAACTAACGGTATCGAGTTATCCGGGAATAATCCCAGTCCCAATCGGTCATCAAAATCTGCCAACTTCGATGATAACTTGGACGTATGTAGAGACATGACTTACCATAGCGTACCCTGTATTTCAACGTCCTCGGTTTATAAAGATACTTCGAAAAGTAATTGCACTACAAACAAGAATGACAGAACTGACGGGTTACTACCGGACATGCCCTTGCATCTCAAACCGCCGACGACTGAGAAACTCAATGTTTTCGGGACTATGCGTAGCAGATATGGTGGATGCGGACGTATGGAACCTATCGACTGGTTCACTCTTTGCAAGAGCAAGGAAGTCGTCAACGAAATCAATCATCCAATAGCGAGTTCGAATTTAGGCTCAATAATAAAGAGCCAATCAGATATTGGGTCGCCGATGCTTCCTGCGGATGAACAAGCTTTACCATTTATCGAGCAGAGTTCCAGTGTTAAAGAGACTAACGGCTGCGACAATTCTAATATGAGAATCATAGTCGAGAATAAGAACAATACCGACGGAACCAATCAAATGCCTACAGATGATTCACCGAGTTCCCCAAAACTACCAAAATCTAAGAGAACTCTTTGGAATCTTGTCAAAAGTCACACGGATAAGAAAACATCACGAAATGATGAAATTGGTGGTAGGGATAATGATGAGAATTCAACACCATTTACTAAAAAAAATGAGGAGCCTTCTGACAAACTAGTGGAAACGAAAACCATTTTGCATACTAATAACAAGATTGTGGACGTAACAGAAAACGTATCATCGAACAGGGAGACTATTTCGGAATGCACTCGTTTTTTCAGTATGTGGGGAGGTAACAATAACAAGGAACCCGTAACATGGAGCGAACTCCGTGAGCTGACAAAGAATTCCAACAGACCTATGCGGGTGGCGACTCGAACGGTAACGTCTAATACCGTACCACGAAAATCCAGGGTGCCATTGTACCTCCGCGAAGCTGATAAAACTTGGTTAAAAATTATCAATAGCAACGACAATATGAACTATGGGGCAGCGAGTCGTAATTCGCTATGGGTACCTGAGGGGAATATCTCAATGGGAAGTGATTTCACATCTACGTTGAGAGCAATGACAAAAGGATTGGAAAAAGAATCCAACGATCATGTGCGAATATTTATTCCTAACGAAATATTGGAATTGATGAAGCCAGAAAACATAACCGAAGACTCCAGCAGCAGCGATGATACAAATAAAAATAAGACCTCGCTGGTATCTTCCTTGGAAGTTAGCTCGAACTTGTCAAGAGAATCTCAGGAATTGAACGATGAGAATGCTAGCTTGGACTTGAATCATTCAACGGAATTGGCACTCGGCAAAATTTCGGAAGTTTGTTTCACCGAAAAACCACTCAACGGGTCCTTGAGTGAGATTCCAAAAGATTACAATACTTTGCTAGAGAATGTTCGATTGAACCTAGACAGCAAACAATTACTAAAGTTGATTGAAGCTCGTCTCGATTCAATGAATGAGTCGATATCGGACCTGGACTCGGACGATTTGTCCTTTACTGAAGAAACGAAACTTCACATAGATGCACCGGTCGATGATACTTTAGCAGCAAGCCCGAGTAAGCGCTCGGACGGCGAAGTCTCAATAAAAGTCGAAGACCATGCCTTGAATTCTGACGATGACCTTGACGAATGGGATTTTCAACCCGGGTGGTTCATCAATTCGAACCTCGATGATGAAGATATTGATGAAGACAATTTCCAAATCGATGATGCGATGCGAGTACAGTGCATCGGTGAAAGAGCAGTTTAGAAAGAACTGACAATCTCGACGCAAACGCGACAATCATCGTTGCGATCAAGTATTATCATCTGGTGACGATTTTCCCCTTGTCGAACGAGACTGGACTAATTACTCCGAGCGTCATGAATCTCTTCGTTCTAATAATTGTCCCATTGAACAGGCACGGCAGAGTAATCTCGATAAACGATCTAAAAGAACATTCCATCGTGTACCCGCGAAGACATCCCCTGAATAAATAAATCTTAAATACGGGCGACTCCTTTACAAAATTGAGTAGTAGAAGCTTGTCCAATGACAAAGCCGACAGTAATCGCGTAAATTCCTTTTTAAGTACCGTCAAGAAATTTTTGTAATTTCTTTTTCCGACTTTTATTCAGAATCGTTTCAGTTCTTTCGACATGAGATTATGATTTAGTTCCTTAGCATTGATTGGTATTTGGTATCATTTAGAACATATGTCCTAATCCTACTCCTCTATACTTTCATCAAACAGAATGTTTTCCTGTTGTCCCTACAAATGCAAGGATGTCAGAAATTGGTGAAATAATAGTGTTTTATTGGGAGCAGAGCGCAAGGTTCCTGGGGTCCATTCCCATAGCATTCAAGAGTATAACAATGTATCAAGTAATTTCTATCAAGATAAATAAAACCATGATTGACAAATTTAAAAAGTAGCCATTGCGTCATTTTTTATTTATCGCATATCAAGCGTATTCGATGAAATTGCAATATCGATGAAATTCTATAGAAATCTGACAATGAGCTTTTTGCGTAACATTTGAATCAAAATATACATTCAACTTACATCAAACTATTATCTTAATTACCAACGTTGGTACGGAGGTAAAGATGACAATTTTTGTTCAACGATAAAATCAAGAATGCACCGTTCCATATTGAAATCTCGACTATGTAATTTCTATCAAGATAAATAAAACCATGATTGACAAACTTAACAAATAGCCATCGCATCTTTTTTTTATTTATCGCATATCAAGCGTATTCGATGAAATTTTATAGAAAGTTGACCTTTTTCTGTAACACTTGAATCAAAACATACATTCAATTTACATCAAACTATCATCTTAATTACCAACGTTGGTGCGGAGGTAAAGATGGCAATTTTTGTTCAACGATAGAATCAAGAATGCACCGCCGATCGATATTGAAATCTCGATTATGCTTGTTTAATCCTCGCTCATACTACAATTTTATCTATTTCCGTGATTGTCCAGGGTGGAACGGTTCAACTGAACGATAGAGTCTATGACAAACCGATGGAGACGAGTTCTTGGGAATCAACGGTCCAGGTCCCTGAACGCAAACGTCCGGGTGTGACGTTGAGCACTATCGATGAAGAAGCCTATTCG
Source organism: Tryphoninae sp. B BG-2022a (assembly GCA_030523005.1). NCBI lineage: Eukaryota > Metazoa > Arthropoda > Insecta > Hymenoptera > Ichneumonidae > Tryphoninae sp. B BG-2022a. Next base: position 9,726 of record JAPYZU010003432.1, on the reverse strand, counting down.
AGATCAGAGAACGATTCACCGGTGGATAATGCTCTAGCGTACTCTCAATTCTTCAATAGCAAAGCTTTATTGTCGATTACCTGGTGTATGGCTGATATTAAGGAATGCAAACGACGTGGTATCCCTCTCGAATCGAGAGTACGATCAAAATTGGAGGGATTTAAAAACTTCATTACGTCGGAACTTGCTGGTTGCACAGTCCCTGAGATTTCGACCAACGATCGATCAACGCCGTGTACAAAGACACCTGAGCCCAAGGCTAATAACGATCTTGCCATTGAACCAACTGTACCTTCCACGTCTAATTATCTGTCTCCAACAACGATCACAAGCGAGTCTTACACCAATGTTCAGACTAGTCCTTCAAACGATCTCGCGTGCGATATAAAGATGGATGTTTCGGCGAAGCAGTGCACCGACGATTCGACAAATACCTCTGCATTTGCTTTTGCATCACCGAAACACGAGAATGCTGATGATCATATTTCGAATGATGTTTATAAGACGAAACCAACAACTAAACCGTCTTCCCCAACAATCGTCTCAAGGTACGAGAACTCGTCGACTATTTCGTCCGATCATCCCGTCGAAGAACCGACAACGATGACTGTTACGCCACGTATGTTGTTCGAGAAGTCGCTGCTTCAGAGTGCCAATGATTTCTTCCGACGTATGGAAATTACGGCGAAGGCAACGCCAAATCTAAAATCATTGAACGATGAGCTTAGTAGTACAAATCCCTTCAAGAAGGACATAGAAAAAGCATGCAAAAAGCATTGTTCGACCTCGGTGATTTCGCATCCATCGAAAAATTCTCTGAGAAGACCTCATCGAGCGATGAATGCTCAAATAAAAAATCAGCCCTGCGAACCAACGTCAACGCAAATCATTTACGAGAATGGATCAGTGTTGTACGGTTTGAACGTTAACTTGAGTATCGACAATAACAGTAGTCGTACAATGAATGATAGTTACGCAAATGCACGTGAAAAACACAATGTTATTGATGTACAAGAATGGACGGGAAGCACCTCTTCCGTATCGATAGGTCTTAGTAATGTCGATAATTCGAAGCTGGTATCACCTTCTCTATCGAGAGTTGAGCCACCACGTGTAGTTAACGGAAATGGGGATGTGCCTTACTTGACTGCGACCAACTGGCTCAAAGCAATTGAGACTGCTATTGATTTTAAGAAAGAATTTATTACAAAGCAAAACAACAAGATCCAGAATGACGCCACATCAAGACTAATCGAAAATGCGACAACACAGAATGCAAAGCAGAGCAACGAGATCAAGAGTAACGCCACGTTAAGACTAATTGGGAATGGGACAACGCATAATGACTCGAGCGAACTATCGAACTGTTGGCAAATTCGTAAGTATACTGAAAGTGTTGCGAAACATTATTTTTGTCTATCCGCAATTATGATATATTGGGTATTGATCGAACGGTAGTTTAAATTTTCAGCCCTTACCAGCCACACAATGCATCTGATAAAGCACGAAGGCAGAGGATGGCTCGCTCTCCACGAGTTTGCTGCTTTCATCAATAGATCACCAAAAGTTATCGTTGAGAGTGTCTCCCCAGAAAATATCAACGAATCGTTTTGTTTGATCAGGCGATATGACAATATACAGTTGTTTGAGAAATTAGACAGGTAATTTCTTTGCATGTTCTATACACCTATATTTATTCTAAAAAATATTCAAGAATGAAAAAGCTTCATTTCGACTTTTTTTCTATCAGGAGTTCCTTGTGTGTGCCGAGAGATCGTAATAATAAAATCGGTCATTTTCTTGATCTGACGTCACTCGAATCCGTCCTACAGATATTAAGAAAATTGAAGCTCGTCACGACGGAACAAATAGATAAAGCTAAGAACGGGAGAATTTGTCTAGATGATTCTTCTCTTCTGCGAGATGTGTGCATTCTCAACGCTGTCTCCATGGAATGCATCAATCTCAATGTTCCTTAACTGATGATGATAATAAGGGATCTGAACGTCATTACGCTTTTTATATTATAACTTTTCATATACAATTTTGTCCGATTTGATAATATGTTTTCCATGAGAACAATAAGGATTTTTCTCTTATTAGAAACCGGCATTTGCAGGTACATATGCCGATGTCGTGTGTTACTGATGAATATGAGTTTATTTTTGGTAATAAATTGGATTAGTGGCTCCGTGGATATGTTTACTTCCTATAAAAATTATATTTCCATACAACAAGCATCTGCACGGCATGTGTACATACTTGTGCATGGTTAAATAAGTAAGTACATTCATAAAGACTAATGCAATGGCAGCGTTAGTATACAAAAATCCCTACAACATAATACACCATTTTCTGCTGTTTTTTCCATAACCATTGCCACAAAGCGAGAAACAGATTGTTAAAATCGATATAAAAAAAAGAGTCTTATAGTGTCAAAATTAACCTGAAAACGTTTGGTCAAGAAAGAAGACACGATAGAATCTAAATAGGTGATCTGTCTTACAAGAAATGCAACGAAATGAAAGATCTCGATATGAAAAATAAGATGCCTTGTGATTCAGATTCAAAGTTATGTGAAAAGTCGGCTGATTTCTCGGCCGATCGTACGGAAAATAAATCTGAAAATGTTACTAAAACGTTGAACAAATCATCTCCCAGTGATAATATAACTTCTCTGCTGTCTGCGGCTGAAAAAATTATAAAGGAACTCTATGAAACGATGACAAAGAAAATTACAGATTTTTTGGCTAATGATCTTCAACAATTGAAGAATTTGTCAAAGGACGAATTGACGAAATTGAGTTCATCTATGTCTAACTATAAAGACGGATTGGAAAAATTATCACAGGAAAAATTGAGGCTTATCGGTGAGATGAAGACTCAGCTACACAAACGAATAATCACAAATGAGGAAGTGAAAAAGTTTGTGACATATTTCGAGGAGAGAATCACCAGAATGAAGGAAACAACGGAAAATATTGCAAAGTCGTTGCACAAGAATGAAGTGACAAACAATTGGATCACATATATTCAGACCACCATTAGCAATTATGGCAAAAAAATGAAGATTGCCATTAATGATTTGTACAATGCTCTAAAAGTTGGTACATATATTTCATGCTATTGGAATTTGTTGATCCGTATATAAAACAAATTATTGTCTGCAATATACAGGAAATGGCTATAGATGTGAGTCGATGCGTGTCCGACAAAGAGACGCTCACGTCGAAAGTACCAAAAATGGCAAGCACCTTAGAAGTTAAAAAAATGCCATCAATGGTAAGCAAAATATTCAAGAGAATCGGAGGTGGGACTACGAATTTGAAGGCTTCCGCAGAAACGGCGGAAAGAGTGTTATTGCCAGTATCGCTATTGAGAGAAAAATTGCCTATGTTCAAACTTGGCAAGCATTTCAATTTTATGACGAGACAAGGCTGGATTAGCCGAAAGAGGGCATTAAAAAAAATTACCTGTTGCAGGTAATCAAGGGAACATACGTCGGTGTCCTCTTGTGTTACTTGTATTGGAGGATGAAGCGTTCAAAATCGTAATATCTGGCTTGTTAGAATTAATATTGAATTATAGACTAACAACACTACTATCTCTATGTGTCACGTATCCACGAAAATGGTTATTAATAAATGAAATAATTCGAATAACCTATCTAAGCGATACATCGACTATCGAAACGAGTTTCACATATCGGGTAATGAACTAGTTCGATAGATCGAATCGCATATCGACAGATGTCGATAACTCGATGTAGCTCATGCGACCAGCTGCGGCTGCGCGCCAACCAAAATTATGTTCCGTAATTGTAATTTTGCGAATTGTTGCAATTTTTCTGATTCAAACGGCAAAAAATGTCAGAAGAACAGAAATTTACCGGTTTTTCGAAATACTTCAATAACACAACCTCGTACGGTCGAGCTAACGTGAGTATTGCGAAGAATAATACGAAAATTGCGGATATAACCTCTTTGTTTTCCGTACCTTCCTACATCGTTTGATTCGGACGTTTTCTATTGCTCATGTCGATATGAATTTTTCTTAAATTATGGAGTGCCAAAGCCACGTACGCCGTGACTGGGTTATTAATCCTTTACTTCGTGCTGAAGCCCAAGAACAAGAATTAAAAATGGTGTATATGAAGATATTATTTCCATCGAGGGATGCTAGGTCTCTCGTAGGAGATTTACATAATAGTCATCGTTATAGAAAGAACTTGTAATGAACGTTGCATACCTTACTAAATACATTTTTAGTTAAGCTATTGTTGACGACTCCTCTCTTTCTGTATTTGCTCCCACCAGCTTTCCATTGCATAGATGTATCCATCTATCTATCAATTACAGCGGTGCAATAGTTTCAAGCGAGATATCAGGAAATATGCATCCGCCAAGGTATGTGTGTACCAAAATGAACTGACAATTATAACCCAATTAATTCATATACATATATATTTCTGGAGATATATACATGTATTTGTTTATTTACAATATATTTCATTGATGCAGGACACATGGGAGTAAAAGAAGTAATTTTCATTGCTGGTAAAAAAATCTCCATATAAGGATATACAGGGAATTATTCAATAAGACAATATTCTTTGTGATCCATGATTAAACATATTGTATCGCGGAGGTCGGAGATCCAAGGTAAATGAATATTTCATGCGATATTGGATAAACCATCGCATTTAAGAATCGAAACAGTTTAATTTGAGAATAATCTCTGTGTGTCTATGAAAGATTGTGAGAAACAAAATTATCGTATTACATATTCAGTAACTTTATTGTGAAACGTTTCTTTTCTTTGTCATGGATAAATTCGCACAGCCTACATGCACCATACAGAAATATGTCGTTTTGTAAACTGTTTGAGGATATCGGCAGTCAACGATATTACATATATCGCTGTAATTACATACATGTCTGTGTGTATACGATTGGGAGGATGTGAATACATATTTTTCTTTGTTTTTATCTTTTATACTCGTTACCGAGGATTTATCATTAACATTAGTCTCCGATAGAAATTTCATGACTAGAATACCGTAGAACTTAGTCGTACAGCCATGCGAGCGTTTTCGTTTCCCTCTGTCTTACATATATGTACACGTTATAGTTTAATTTATAATTTAAGTTCTTACAAGTTAAAATTCGTAGATTATCGAAAGGTCGCAGAGTGTAATTCTTAAATTAGACGAGGAAAACAATGTGTCGGCTGTTGTTTCTATGCGAGTGTTAGGTATGTTAAATATAACGGTCTTTGGCTCGGTATACAACACTGAAATTTGTGATCGTGTCTTTCAGCATGAATCATTACCCATGATTATTACATAAAATTTGTTTCTCCATGAAACAAAAAATCGACGAGTAATGAACGCACTTTCGGTGAATGAAAAATGTACACCTGTGCGCTTATTCAAACATACTTAAAGAAAAATCTACACAACTCATGAGTACATATTCTGCAAATTCAAAAGTACACCTTTGTGAGAAAACATACGTATGAAAAATTTGAAAAAATATTTATAAATATTCTTGCGCGAAGTCAGTTGCTCCAAGATTTGTATTTGATTCGTATCATGCTCGCTATGGTATAGTAAGTCTTGTCTCTACGACTTTTGATTATTATACAATATATTTTTCTCTGGTGATAAATATCCAATTTCTGTGATATATGTATATAGATTACTTTTCAAAGTGTTTTCGAAAGTATTTCTTATCTACAGTGTAATCCAATATCTTTCTCACATTTGTTCTTCGTTCATTTTCGTTTCTGTCGCCACTTTCGTATCGCGATAAATTCGTAATTTATATTCGTTTCGTCGTACTTCTTGCAATCAATTTAACTTTCGTTTGCTCAAGCACCTCGTTCAGAATTTTCATTTTTTTTTTCACAGTTTATTATCACTTCCTGAACATTTTTTTTCATGCCCATACATAAATCCTCGAGTGCTCAAAATTCAACTTGAACATAAACGCCAGATTTGCCTCAACTTTTTTAAATTTCATTTGTCTTAAGTGATTTCTTTATATTCTTAAAATTCTAGGTTCTTATGTATTTCTAAAACCGAATGGCCTGAAAGGAGTTTCCGAAGAAGAATTTCGAGGCCTGTTTTGATAAACCACCAGTTTGATGTTATCGTTGAATGGATTCGAGAGACTTGAACATACCATAGTCTACAGTTTACAACATAAGTGCGCTCGTTCGCACGAGCGACGATATAAAAAAAATATTACGATTATAATACATACATACATATAGCAATACGTGTAATGCGATTTTATTTACAACGTGAGGATGATTACTCGTTCTCCTTTCTTACATATCACTCGGTGAGTTTGCACGAAAACACGTATACTTTCCCGACGGAATATTTATATCATTAAATTAATTTAACGAATATATATATATATATATATATATATATATATATATATATATATGTATAATTCATGTGGACGAGCCACTCATGTCAGATGTATCTCTGATTTTTAAAAAATCTAAAATAATTTACAGAAAGTCCTCTCAACTACTGACACAATCTGGCCAAGTTTACAGAACCTGAGAAAGGAAAACGGACGGGGAGAATGCCACTGATAGATCGAGCTGCGACAATCATTGTTATACAACAATAATTGATTACTATGCAATAATAATTAATTGATTATTATGCAATAATAATTAATTATAATACACATTGATCGATCGATCAATTGATTTTCTTCACAATTTCGTAATACGCACGATCTCGTACACGGAAGTATCGCGGTCGTCTTCGCCGGAGTAATATCCTTCCCTTATCCACCGAGCGTTTTTTTATCGCGAATTTCCGGTCCCTAAAGTACCGGCATGGGTCTCGTCTCATCTCCGGAGACTCGCAAGTTCCGTGATCATGCTGGTTCTTCGCCCTCTTTCAACCGGAATATACAGCTTGCCATCAATATAATTAAGCGTAAGAGATATCAATGTCGTCCCCGATATCGCCGACCACGTGCTTAACGTTCTCTCCTTCTTGTAAAGACGCAAAATATATACGTAATATCGAGACGGAGAAAGAGGAAACGAGAAAAAAAAAGAAGAAATGGAGAATAGTCGCCTTTGGGGAATACAAACCGCGCGTTTCATGCGATAGGAGAGAGCTAGAGGGAGATTCTCATTTCTCGTTTTCTATCTTGCTCAGGACGAAACTTGCCAGTCCCTGACGAAATCGGATTTCCTCTCTCCTGGGTGTAGCATAACTCTCGTTCTCAACGTGCGTCCTTATATGTGTGTGTGTATGTGTGCACTACGTGATACTCGAGCTTCGACGACATCACTCTCCGCAACGTCGAAACTTTTCTTCGTACCTCTTTCCTGGTCTTTGCACTTTCGAGTTTTCCACTTCCTGCCGGAATATCCAAACGAGTTACTTTCTGCGAACGTACTTCGAAACTTTATCGAGTTTCCAGCTTCGTTAACTTTGCCTTTTTTCTTTTACCGATGCATAGTCGTGACGATTTCATCGCAGTCTTGTAACGGAGGACTGGCTGCAAATGGGATGATAAACGTCTTGCTGGTTTCGAGTTCGGACAAAACCTCTTTGGTCCACCATTAACTCGGAGTGTGGTTTACACGTTGGATTATCTCCAGTGTTTACTCGTAGACGGTGGAACTTTTACCAGCTCAGAGACGTGGAAGATAAACTGAAATCGCAAAGTGATCGCACTCTCGAAACAGAGTAAATGTACGACGTGAAGACACCTTCAAGGGCAGTTTCCAGGACATTAGGGTGGCTTAGGACAGGGTGAATTATCGTCTAAAAATAAGACCTCGATTTTAGGGACTTTGCTTTTACGGAGAACTTCTGTTTTCCCGTTTCTACTTAGAATTAGCCTTGCGGGGGTGGAATTCAGACAACCCCTGGCTTTTACGAATTTCCCATTTCAATTTGTCCTTACAATCGAGGTCCTACTGTTGTACAATTGTCTATATAGAAAGAATTATCGCTTTACAAATATATTTACAGCAATAAATTTTACTCCGGGCTGAAACTAACGCCCACAAACACGTCGACTGTCCTGGAAAGTACACACGAACGGTACGTGTGTATAATTTCATTGATCCACAGAGTTTCTTTCTCCATTTCAATACCACCGGATGTACGTAAATTTGTCGTGAGAACGGTAACGTGGCTTTGTCGTTATTCTCTTCGAGTCTTCGGTCAAAACGCGTATGTAGAATTATAAAACAGTTTTTGCTAGGACGAGCGATTATTGACCTAACACTGTATCCATTGGGAATATCACCGAGCACGAAGAAAACAAATGATTAGAAAACAGCGAATTGGCGGATTTGTATTTTTTTTTTTATTGAAGAGTAGTTTCTGCGATTTCTTTCTTGTTCCAGCCATTTTGGGTGCTCGAGCTTCTCGATATTTGGCTTGGACTTCGGACTGGACTTCTCGCAGGATAATAGACACAAGGGCCAGGACTCGCCGATCTGCCGATTCCTTTTACGCTTTGTCTCGCACTTCCGTTCGTGAGATGTATGTTATTATTTCTATTGACGATCGTATTCGATCTGTTAAGATGACATCTTCGTATCGAATTTCTCAGCTCGATATTCGTCGTGTTCGTAACGACCGACTCGTCGTTCGTCTGGAATTCCGGACTATCGCGTCCCGGCCCGAAAAACTTCGAGCTGCAGAATAATCGCAGGAATATCCTCTTGAATTTACGACCGAATATAACGTAAACGATGAAATTGACGCTGCTGTTTATCGTGACGAGAAGATTGCCCGATTGCACGAGCCACACTGGAGGTGATACTTGAAATTTTTCATATACGTTCGAAGCCAATGGCAAAACGTTGCAAACGATGAATACCATCACGACGCATAGCAGCATCGTCGCCAGACCTATTTCTCTTCTCTGGTGACGTGATAAGTGTTGCAAGTCTCGATTCGCTTTTCTCACCTGAGAACACCAAGCATTATCGAAAATTGAATTAATGGACCGTGCATTTCAAGATCGATTGAATAATGAATGTAAAATACATTTTATAGGAAATTCGAGAGAGAGAAAGAGACATTGGGAAGGAAGCATGGCTGAAGTTACGGTCGTTTAGGTAGATCATAAATCAACTTGAAATCTGCGCCATGAATAATGAATTATGCAAATCGGAAAACCTAAAGATGTAAATTTACGAAAATTCTAGGAATACAGAAAATTCTTCTATTATTTTCGATTCGAAAGTCTATTTACGCTTATGGATCATCGTGTATAAAGATTATTTTTTTCATTTACCGGTGTATCGAGAATGCAGAGCTTTTTGCCATCGCTTCATCCCTCTTTATCCTCAACCCTCTCCAGTTTCTTTATACAAGCTCGTGCGGTATTATTTTAGTGGAAAAGAGTCCCGAGGCAACTATACCCAGGCAGAAACGAGACTGTGCGGTTCGAGGCATCAGCGAGAAGGAGAAAAAAGGAGAAAAAAATACGATGTACGGTGAAAGTGGTCCCACGTGGGGTGTGCGGATGGGAGAGAGACAGAGAGAAACGACATTTTTTTTCTCAGGCTTTTACTACGCACGACCGAGACCACGAACTTTTCCGCGGTTCTCGACCCACTAAAGCCCCGAGGACTAACGACTATTTTCCGGGGTTAACGGACCCTGGCTACTTCCCTCCTTCGCTCCGTCATCGCTAAAATAAGGAAGCTATATATATATAT
>JAPYZU010003431.1:0-12140 GCA_030523005.1 Tryphoninae sp. B BG-2022a | reverse complement strand
AGAGAGAGAGGGAGTTCGCTATACGTTCGCGATATTTTCGTCTCACTCTAGCGCTCTTTGCCTCGCGTTACACAGATAAACGGGTATTTCGAGTCGACGATACAGTGATTGGCCACCTAAGTGGATGCAGAAATCAGCTATTGTCATACCTGTGTCTCGCTCGCTCCAAAGGAATCCACCGTGGAGATGGTGCCAATCACTGGGTGACGGCCAATCACTGTACTGGTCGCAAGCGAACCTAGTACACTCGCCACTACGTGAAATTGCATCGGGTTCGCGGTGCGCAAAAAGTGGCAGGAGGAGGAGAAGGGATAAGAGTGAACGAACCAGTGTCAGGCGATGGTACAATGATATAGGATATTCGTGACAGTCATAGGCCATCTTACAGTGATCAGCAGACACCGCAATGTCCCTTCTTCGACAGTGAGAACTCCAACTATGCCAATCACTGTCATTTGCGTCCTCTTAAACTGCCAATTACTGTGATTTCATCAATTTAGACGAACACTCGCTGTCTTTCGTCCTCTCATATTGCCAACCACTGTATCCGCGAGGCAACGGAGAGTGGGACAGAACTGCAGCTCGCCGACCGGATAGAGAGCGAAAGAACGAAGCGTAAGCGCCTGCAGTCGTGCCAGAGTGAGACGCTAGATTAATCTCTCGCGAACACACACACACACACACACACACACACACACACACACACACACTCACACACGCACACGCACACACACACACACTCATACACACAGTAAGAGAGAGTGAGAGAGTTTCAAGCCACGAGAGTGAGGAGGGGGAGGCTTGAAGCGAAGCTCGAGTCGCGGGACGCGAAATTGTGGTAGGGTAGACAAGGGGAGGTGAGCAGCGGAACGTTAACGGTGCAACGATGGTGGGGATGACGTTCTCGCTTTTGAAAAAAACCACGAAGCTTTAAGAAGGCGCGTTGTACCCCCCACTATTGAGAGTACGAGCGACGCGCTCTTCTAGCCTCGACATAGACCAAAGTGCTCCAAGTGAATTATTCTAACGCGGCTCTAACGCTAACGAAAAAATGAACGCGATTCGCAATTTTTTCATCGATTTTCGGAAATAATCGTGCTATAATAAAAACAAAAACCCGGGGAAGTAAACAATTCTTAGCTCTGTGTCGTCGATCGATCGATTAATCAAATCTTATCTCGTTTTTGTATGTACATCGTTACTCTATTATTCTATGATTTTTATCTAGTTTTCTATTTTACGACTCCTCTATGATTTCTTTTCTTGTTCATCATTCAACCCTCGCCCTTCTTCAGACTCGCTCTATTCTATTCTCGTTTTCCAACTCTCGCCTCTTCCACACTTTTTTCCTCATCATCCTCTTCGTCTTGTTTCGATCTCCCTCTCACTCTTACACTTGGCTGTCTTCTACAACGCACGTACCAACCACAGCGCGAATTCACGTTCTTTTTCTCGTTTTCGCGGGTTCGTCCTTACTTTTTTTCTTCTTCCTCTCTCTCTCTCTCTCTCTCTCTCTATCTCTCTTTTCCTTTCTTTCTTTTTCGGAACAACGATTTCGGGGCTAAAGGGCGGGGGTTCGCTCTCGTCGTTCTGTGCCTGCATAGTTCTGGGTGGTACTCTCCCGTTTATTTGATCGTTTCTTGTGGTTTTTTTACTCTTGTTCTTCGCTTCTTCTTGCGATTTTTTCCCCCCTGAGAGCTCAAGCTTCTTTTCTCGATTGCTTTCTCGTTCTCTGCCAGCAAGCCACCAAAGGCTATCCCAGCTACTCTCTTGCCACGAATGCTTCCTCTCTTTCTCTCACTCTCTTTTTCTTTCTTCGATCTCTCAAGAGAGTTCCGCTATTCTCTCCTCCCGACAGCGAACGATAGAGGGCTCTGTCCCACTTACGAAAACGTACGCAGTCACGTTGTAAGCTTGTTCGCAAGCCAATTTTTTGAAGGTTTCAATTGTTTTTTATGTTACTTTTTTTTCCATCGTCCTTTTGCTCCCATTCGAACGACGCCTTATGTTCTCCCGCGTGAGCAAAGTTGACGCTCTCGATTCAAACTCCGATCTGTTTTCGCGAGACGTTTACCGATGATTGATCGTTTTTTTGTCGAGTGGGGAGAGAAATTAACGCGCGATAAACATCGATCACTCGAGAGATTCTCGAAGCGATAGTTCGAATAGTTTTTTTTTTATATATTTTGTATTTTTAAACAGTGCAATAATAATCGATGGTGTCCAAAGGAAATATGAAAGAAATGCAAACATATGAAATACACGAAAGAAAGATCCGTTACAAAATTCAGTGAAAATATTTCTGATAAGAGATTTCTTTTTTTTTCATGCTAATATTTCGTAAAATATTTACAAGTGTTCTGTCGTAACAACTTTTCTCCAACTTTCTTGCATCGAACTACGTGCCTCGGATATTTTTGTTTTCGCATCTTGGTCGAGACGAGAACGCCCCAAAAGTGTGCTTCGAGTGAATCATTCATACCTTCGCTTTATACCGACGAAGGAAATCTCTTTTCTCGTATGGATATATAATACTCGACGCAAAAACCGGATATACTACGGAAGACGAAGAAGCCCGTGAGTGCTTGAAAGAGAAACAGAGAGGGAGAGAGAGAGAGAGAGAGGTAAAGAGGAAAAGCAGAGGTCCTGAGTAAGATCCGAAAGTCGGGTGTGTCTTGAACCTCGAGGACTTTTGCAAAGAGGCTTTTGCATTCGTGGGGAATGTCGTTATCGTAAAGTCGAGAGGACAATATGTTTGTAGGATCGAAAATAATCGGGTATCTTATAATGGCTTCGTCAAAGCAAAATATTTCAAAGTAACATGGGATAAAGTGTCGACAAGAATTTTACAAATTTAAAAATATTCGTCTCGTTTATTTTCAACGCGGGCGCAACGACGTATTGATTTTATTGTGATTTTATTTATTTTTTGTAAAAAGAATTCGACTCGTAAAAACTAAATTTAGTCGATAAGAAATTATCGATCGTAATGGTAGAACTTTATTTTCTTCGTGCGGCGAGTTGAAAGACGAAGTTTGCAATTAAACCGGAAGTGAACGTTATGAGAAAGCATGGAGTAGCTTCGATCCGTTTGCTCGAACAAAGTTCGTCGAACTCTCGATAACTTTGTTCTCGAACGATGTTATTGCATGTGTGAGTCAGTGAAAAGTTATTAAAGCTAAGGAATATCGCCATTAACGCGCTGGAAAAAGAGACGAGACCGAGGTCGAGAGATCGAAAACGCGAGGATGAAAATTGCGATGTTAACATCGACGGGACGATATAAATTCGATGCGCGGATAAATGTTTACGGTATCTCGTGAAAGTCGGCGCCGAAAGAATATACTTATAATAAAACGCGAACTAAACGAACGCGAACTAAAATACAAGAAGAAACTCCCTTGATTCCTTACGATACTTATATAATCCCTGACGACTTTCACGTCGTCGTCGTCGTAGTCGTCGTTGGTGCAAACCGGAAACACGCTCGATGTACTCGTGCCCGGTTGCTCGTCGCGCATTATATTTTTGTTGACGTGAGCGCTTTTTTTCGCCAATTTCTGTCACTGCTTCGATAATGACAGGGAAAGATCCACTTACTCGAGCATTAATTATGCGAATGAGAATATTTTCCTGGCTGTATAATTTTTTTAAATTGCCATCAACGTTTCACAAAAAATTTATTTGTGACGTTTTTTTTATAAATATAATTTGAAACCAGAAAAAAATGTTATTTTTAGGATTGAATTAACGTATTTAAAAAATTGTCTGAAACAAAAAACTGAAATTTGTTTCACAAAAAATAGATTTATGACGCTTTTTTTATAAATATAAATTCAAATCAGAAAAAAATGTTATTTTTAGGATTGAATTAACGTATTTAAAAAATTGTCTGAAACAAAAAACTGAAATTTGTTTCACAAAAAATAGATTTATGACGTTTTTTTTATAAATATAATTTCACACCAGAAAAAAATGCTATTTTTAGGATTGAATTAACGTATTTAAAAAATTGTCTGAAACAAAAAACTGAAATTTGTTTTACAAAAATAGATTTATGACGTTTTTTTATAAATATAATTTCAAACCAGAAAGAAATGTTATTTTTAGGATTGAATTAACATATTTAAACAATTTTCTGAAAGAAAAAACTGAAATTTGTTTTACAAAAAATAGATTTATAACGTTTTTTTTACAAATATAATTTCAAACCAGAAAAAAATGTTATTTTTAGGATTGAATTAACGTGTTTAACAAATTGTCTGAAACAAAAAACTGAAATTTGTTTCACAAAACATAGATTTATGACGCTTTTTATTATAAATATAATTTCAAACCAGAAAAAAATGTTATTTTTAGGATTTAATTAACGTATTTAAAAAATTATCTGAAAGAAAATACTGAAATTTGAGGAAACTCTTTCACTTACTCGAGCATTAATTATGCAAATGAGAATATTTTCCTGGCTGTATAATTTTAAAAAATTGTCATCAACGTTTCACAAAACATAGATCTATGACGTTTTTTTTATAAATATAATTTCAAACCAGAAAAAAAAGTTATTTTTAGGATTGAATTAACGCATTTAAAAAAATGTCTTTAAAAATTATGTTTAAAAAGGTGATTACGGTTTTTAAAAAATTGTCTTAAACAAAAAACTGAAATTTGTTTCGCAAAAAATAGATTTATGACGCTTTTTTTATAAATATAATTTCAAACAAGAAAAAAATGTTATTTTTAGGATTGAATTAACGTATTTAAAAAATTGTCTGAAAGAAAATACTGAAATTTGAGGAAGTAAAGAGAAAAATTGTAATAAAAGTGTATACCGCATTACGTGGGGGAGACAATAAAGATAGTTTCGAAAAAATATATCCTACTTTATATTCCACGAGCGATACGACGAATTCTCTGTAATATAGCAAAACCAATGAGATTACCATGGTTTTCAACGTTCTCTACAAAGTTGGCAAAGCCAACGGGAATATATACGTTAGATGACTACACCGGAAGTTAACTACACGCGAACTTTGAGGAAGCTTATACGAGACTAAGTCTCGATAAAAATGTAAACCACCGAACAACGTGACAATTTAAACTTCTTTTTCATCGTGCAAGCGAGCAAGGGCTGACTTACACGATGATACATGAATTTTTATTTTTCGTTATAACTGGATTTGGATCTCATCGTCCGGTTGCTCGAATATCGTTTATTTTTATTCGATTCGTTTTTTTTCTCTTTGCTTTGATAACTTCGGTTTGCGCAACTTTTCGGTTAGATTGCTCGGTCAACAAACAACTTCCGGTTGTGTTCACGCGCCATTAGGTATTGTCGGACGGCGAAAGAATTCGACGAAGGGAAAAAGGAGTTTCCCATTTATAAAGCTTTCGCGGTCTCGTTTTCGGTGGGAGGAAAAGTCGTCTCGGTCTCACGTGCGCGTCTGTTTTCCGTCTTATTTGCTACGTGACTTGGTAGATCCGATCGTGTGGATATCGAGGGAAGAGTTGCGAACAAGGAAAGCGAAGAAAGAAAGTAGAAACAGACAAAAAAAAACGAAGAAGAAAGAAATAAAAAGAAGGGATGGGAAGTGTAAGGGTGGAAGGAATTTGGCGTTTCGCGTGTGTGCACCAACGGGCAAAGCACTCGCGGGGAATACACTGTAATAATATCCAGCGAGACAACGCGCTGCTGTTTCACGATATATATAGACACAGTGAGCTAATATAAATCCACATATAGAACGTACACGGTACGGAACGGATATCTCTTTCTCGTTCCTCGTTCGGCGCATCCGATAAAACCGTGACGTATACGCAGGGGTGGAAAGGGGATGATGCAAAGCGGCTAGACGAGATCACTCGACACGACAGAGCGAACGAGAGAGAGAGAGAGCAAGGTAGATAGGTAGATAGAGAGCGAGAGAAAAATGGAAAAAACAGAAATAGAGAAAGAGGGCGAGAGTTCACCACGTCGGGGTGAAAACTGCTATTCTATGCAAAATAAGCGAGCGACGCACGCTCTCTCCCGTTTCTCGTCTCGTTCGGAATGTTCACTCGTCTCTTGACGTCGAAATGCAATCGAACGTCCCAAAACTTTCGGCCCTTTCTTTTTTTTTGTCCCTCCATCGAATCAACGTAGATTGACAAACGATCCTCACCAAAAAACTAGGGAGAGTATAGAATTTAGGAATTCTCAAGATACAAATAAACCCGCGATGATAAATTTTCAAATACGAATCTCTCTACGTTTCCGTTAATATTTCCAATATTTTCAACCAGCGTTTATTCTCGCGTACCGGACAGAAATACGAATATGAAACGCGAAATTGCGAAACTTTTTTTCGTCGATGACAAATCGGCTTTTTGCCTATCGAGGCGTACGCATGTGTTTAACAATCCGCGAACGAGACAGTACACGGAACGAGGGGCGTGATAAACAATCGCGTATGTACCAGGTCGAATCGTAGAAATTTGCGTCGCGAAAACTTCCCCCGATGATAAATTACACGACGCATGTCCTATCGCGATTACGTGCTGTGTGCATCACGTTACCATATATCTACATGTATATATATATATATATATATATATATATATACATCTATACATGTTTCCGCGCAATACAAAGCGTAATATGTTATAAATGCAGAGACGCGTGATACATATTTCGAAGAGTACAATGGGAGAGAGGGAACATGATATTTTGGAGAAATAGTCGGAATATACGTGTGTTGCGGAGAAGCTTCCACGGTCTTTGGGGCGAGAGAGGGTAGTCCACGTATATCTGTGTTTTCGATCTATTCTCGAAGGAGTACCATGAGTTATGCGGAGATAGGAGTCCTAGAAAGGAGGGATGGTAGTAGTTTGGGTAGGGAGTAGGGCATGGTAGGGGTTTGAAGGTGCATGCGCACCAAAAGTGAAGTACATACACGAGCCGAAGTTATATACGTGGGTGCCGGGATGAATATATAGGGACACATAGCGATATCCGAGGGCATCCAGGAATATATAGTCGGCGTTTATACGTATATAGCTATAGAGCTTGATGTTTAAAAGCTCCTGGTTACATGGGTGGACCACGATGTAGATTGCAAGGAGGCAACAAAAAATACGCGCGAAGCTTTCACGTCGAGGAAGGATTGGTTCGTGCATAGAAGGGACAGAGAGAGATAACTTTATACGCAAAATATGTAAGTATAAGTAAGGTGTGCTCGAAGACTCAGGCGCCATTTTCCGTATTACCTTTTTATCGGAGAATGAAAAACATGGACGTACAGTAAGGTAGAGTAGAGGGAGAGGAAAGAGGGGGAGAAAAAGTATAGGTTGACCTGGAAATGAAGAACATTTATGGCCGATGGAATATTGAGGGTCCTTTTTTCGTTCCATCGACATTGGCAACACCCCCTCGGGTCACGCTTGTATCGGTTATCCATTTTCTACGCGGCCAGCTCTCCGTCATAATGTACCCGTGAATTTCATTCACGTCCATTTCATTCTCTTTTTATCACCACTTTTTTATCGCGGCGATATGCACGTTCCTCTAGCCTCAGGGTTCCTCTCTCTCTCTCTCTTTCTTTCTCTCTTTTTAGTATCGGACGTTTCTCTTCCAGACCTCGAAGCGGCGGTCAACGGAATGAAAAAAAGATGCTTGAAAGTCTCGCGCATCGATGCGGCTGAGATTTTTCATCAGCGAAGTAAAGACCGGCAAAGTACCCGTTTCATATTTAAAGAGAGAGAGACGCAAGAGGCAGTCAGCGGAAGAGTCTTCCTTCTCTATTTTCTCCCGTACTTCCGTCTTTTCACCATTTAATCTCTAAAAGGATATTCGAGAGACCGTGAAGAGTAGACTGTTTTTTTCTTTACTTCTTTTTTCTTACCAACCCTTGAAAAAGGGATTCATCCCATTGGAACTGCGTCAACATCATAGACTGTTGCATTCGACAAATCCTCCTTTCTCTTAGTACTGTCGCTACCGCGACGGAGGACAGAGACGGAGACAGAGGTATCTTTGGAATTTAATCCAAACCTAACGGATTTATGCAGATACGTTTGGTATGCGAACTTTAGCACGAGGTGCTCGGGCTGTTACCCAAGGGCTTTCGCCCGTGGGATTCCCTCGTGCGATATGCTCTCCTGGTTAGCTGATCCGTGAAACAGACGCTAGCATCTCTAACCCTCTGGGATCCCACGTTGCTTACACCATGAGCTCTCGCAGATATTGTCTGCCGCCATCGCTACGCGATCTTGTCACAAATGTGGCAAGCACATACGAGAGATCAGACATACCTAGGGTATTACCATTAACCCCCGTGATCTCAAAAGCTGAGACACGAAACGGCCGAATCCATCTTATATTCCGTTCGCGCGAGTTTCACAAAACTCGTGCCTAGCACGCTCCAGTAGCACAGTCCTTGCTTGGAGTTGGTGGTACGAGTGACATCCCTCTTGCTACAACCCCCTCGTACATACATCATGTGAATATCGTCGCTTATGTGTAAATGTCGGTAGCGAATTCACCGTCCTCCTATCTCTATAGATACTCGCCGTTAGTATGCAAGAATGGATTTCGATGCTCGTGTTCCCTGGTTCGCGTATGCAACTGCGAGGGTAGTAAATAGCAGTATTGGGGTTGAGATCGTAAAAATCGGGAATTACCCCGATCCGTAACACAGAAACGAGGGGGATGATCGGTTCCAATTTCGACCAAAATCTCTTTAAAATAATCGATTAAAAATTATACCCTCGGTTTGACAGGCGATTTAACGGAAAAATCATCCCTCGAATTGACAACCTCCCTGGTAGTTACTCACCACGAGCTCGTACCGAAAATAATCGGGGTTTTTCATTGCAGCGGTTCTATAGGTCGTATAAACTATAGTTTGTAGTCTCGCCATGGTCGACAGTGTTCCATAAAATTCACCGTAATATCCGCGTATACTCGAGGCCTTTGTTGATGGTGATCACGTTGTCGTATCTAAGGAACATCGGGTATAAACACGACGCCCTAAGCCATAGATCGAGTCTATTCGTAAGTGCCAACGAGAATTACGTGGTGCTTCGCGTTCGTGTACTTATCGAATACTCCTGGGCTTTTGGGTGTATATATTGAGGGTCTTCTCTCGTAGGCCACTAGTGTGTATAGATACGGCGTTATAGTAATCAGATTAGGGTGTCCTCGAGACGTGGGTCCCGTAGCACGTGAACTACAGGACGAGGCTAATGGGGTCTCGTATATTAACGCGTTCTCCTCATAGAACGGAACACGACCACCGATGTATGCTCTCATCAAATACGTGCCGTTATTCACGACCTTCAAAAACGTGTTCAATGATAAACATTCTTGATCGATGATAAAGCTGGGAGAGGGCTAAATTAGTTATCATCAATGCAATTCACTATTCCATCAATTATCTTTAACTTTGATGATTATCACCGTTACGACTCGATAATGAGGGTCACCTTTGACATCGCGTTGTTTTCTTTGGTCAAACCAAACGGTCCATACCGTCCATACAAATTACCTCTGTTCGCTGGTTTAATCGGGTACTACCGCATTGGAGGAATCGATCGATACGGTAAATTGACTCGGTTAAGTTTCGCACATGATCGAAATTCGTATACGCAGTGAGGTTCACGCAGCACACAATGTAAACGATCTCCTTGCGCATATGTACGTATACGTTATATGTATGCGATATTTACATATGTACGTATATATATATATATATATATATATATATATATATATACGCATCTTCCTACGCGTCCTCGTATTTCCGGGTTAGGTGTGCAAACGTAGGGCCGAATATACCAAACGGCTAAATGGACAATGTGCCTAAACGTATATGCGGATCCGAACGCGAATATACATATATATATATATATATCGTGAATAGGTTAAACGAGGCCTCCTCATCTCGTGCGAGCGGACGTTTATGTGAAAATAGAGGGAAACCGCAGGTATATGAGAATAGGCTACGGCACAAGCTCGACGAACGTGGCAATTGCAACCAGTAGGATTTAACATAACCAACAGAGTCAACTCTGATAACTATTCATAAGACTCTAGGCCTCTATAACCGCAATCATTACACGATTGCGAACAATGAGAACAACCAGAATCATCAGCCTCCGGTTCTCCGGAAATCCAGAAATTTCTGAACAGGCGTATTCCACGATTGGAAAAAATGGATGTGGTGTTTCCGGGTCCGAAGGAGAGATTGTGTTCCGTTTGATGCGATCGTGGACGATTGGAAAGAAAAGGTGTCGGTCATTTAGGGACGAATCGGAGCGTGGCTCGAGATGAAAGAGACGGAACGATGGAGAGCTTCGTTGGTGTAACGAAGGAAGAGAGGAAACGGAGTGGGACAGAGGAAGATTGGTGGCAGGGCCAGAGAGACATCGTTCCGTTTCATCGAACCTCGCGATATTAAGAGTCTCGGTACCATAGGCGAGAAGGAGGAAGGGAAACCCAGACGGGGCAAAGCTTTCTCTAACCGGGGGCGTCGTTAGAGAATGTAATTTCGATTTTAATTGCCGTGGGCTTCGCTCGGGGCTTCGACTCGAGAGCGATCGGCAAGCGCGAAATGATGAGCAACGTCGTCCCAGAGTGCTGGAGCGGGCTGAAAACTTTCGCTCTGCTTACGTTCTCTCTCTCTCTCTCTCCTGGCGATCGAAGTTCCTCAACCTCTCTCTTTCTCTCCCAGTGTGTCAGTGTGGTCTTTATATGAGCGCGCGTCTCTTTCAATCGTTCAAACAGTAGAGCAATACCGGTGCGATCGATCGAGACCACTAGAGAGAGAAACACACAAGAGAGAGAGAGAGAGAGAGAGAAAAGAGAGAAGAGAGATAAAGAGAGAACCTCGACGATCAATTAGCGAAGACGTAGTGACGGAATAATGGGAACACTTTTTATATCTTTCCAAAGTGAAGCTGCCAGGGAGAAAAATTCTCTCGAGGCTTTTATATATCGAACGAGAACGAGTTTAGCGAGCGCTATATCCGTATAAATCAGCGATGCTTGTATAAATTCATCGACCGTACGACATTCTGGACCGCAGAAGCTGAGTTTTCTCTCTTCAATAAAATTTCATATACACTGATTCCATATACAATTTAATTCCATATATATTGGAAAAAAAAATCTAACCAGTAGGGGACTCGAAGTGATAACGATGAATTTACTTTGCGACGTTGTCGACAAACTAACGACCACGAATATTTGATGAAACAAAAATTATAAATGTTTTTTATGGAAATTCATTGTAATAGTTTAAACTCGATTTTTATTTTAAGATCAAGTCGGTAATAAATTTAAACTTCAATGCGATAGAATAATCAAAAATGCCATGAACCAAAAACGTAAATACGACGCGAGAGCGTACGGTGGTTTCGCTATTAACCTCGCATTTCTCGTACATCTTTTGTTACGGCGGACACTCCGCTCTCATCTCTATAGTTACCTTATACCTGTGTCATGAATAGCGTTATACCACCGTACGCGGTGTATTCGTGGCAGCTCCAAACACGTTGAACCATTTCCCTCTCTTTCGCCCTCTCTCTCTCTCTCTCTCTCTCTCGGACTCCACCAGTCGTTCCATCTCTCTCATACGTGCAAATGCAAAAGCAGACGAGCAAATTTGTACGAGGGGGCCGTCGACCCGGTGGAGTCCCAAAACACGCACAATGCACCAGTCGGTCGATGGCACAATAGGGCCAAGCTATACGAGTATGATAATATTAATGCTTGGAACGATGGGCCGACGAAAGCCGAGTCATGCTCTGCACGCAGAGGCTAGTTTCGATACAAAAGCCAGAATCTGTATTAGAGGATTCCCGGTGCAATCCGATGCCTGCTTCTATCCAATTGTTCGCATATACATGCATCGATGATTGTTTTTACGCAATTTCAGGATGCGCGAGAATCATGCAGCAATTCAAAACAACGATGAACAAAAGAAATCAATGTCTGGATTTCACTGGCTAAATCCATCATCATCTCCTAAAAACTTTCTCCTTTCTATTCAAATTTTGTAACTGCGATTAATAAGAAAATAAATAAATTCTACGTGAACAAATTTTGTTGAAAATTAATCGCTTCAAGGGGTTAAATATTTATCGATTCGATATTTCGTATAAGT
>JAPYZU010003430.1:0-11157 GCA_030523005.1 Tryphoninae sp. B BG-2022a | reverse complement strand
CGGTCGCCTTTAGAACGCTGCCATTCAAAAACTATTCAAGATACGACCTTGCCCCTTTCACAGAATATTTTTGAAAGTATAAACTATAGAATTGGCAAAAAAAACGATTTTTTTTCAAGTGTCACACTGGTATAGCCCCTTAAATCTCGATAGTTTGTTTCCTAACGATAGTTGACATTAAACCTTGTGACAGTTTACAAAAGGGCTCATACTTTAAGGTAGAAACCGATCAAATCATCATAGTGTTAAGATTTGTAATTACAGGAGGGCAGTGATAAAGAGAGAAAGAATTATAGATGGAAGTTTAAATAGATAAACGTTCGCTCCAAATCCTCTTGACACGATATGCCCAGATATGTATACATAAATAATTTTAAGTGCGTATGCTTCGATGCTCGAATTGGACATTAAATGCTTCAACGATGCTGGAATAATGAACGACCGCGAGTATAAAGTAGAAATGAGGGGAGAGGGTAACGATAAAGAAAAAATTGACGGTGGAGGGGTTGTCGAGGGCACGAAGGTTCGGATGCAACGTTATCGCTCGATGCCCATGGAATGACCGATCAAAATTCATGGCGCTCCCCACAGGTGGAACGCGAACACCCAACCCACCCTGTGAAAAATATATCTATAGTTATATCTACTCGCAACTTCATGGATTATTATTATCATTATTTATATCATTTGACCGGGACGATCCATTTAATGATTCTGTGCAATAATTTAATAATAGAAGAATTATTCATCATTTCGTGATAATTATCATCATATTTCCTTCAAATTGCAGGAATTAGTAAGGATAATTATTACCTGAATTCAAAATTCACTGGATGAATTAATTCTTTTCTACTCGATGAATATTGTGATGATAATTGTATTCATTGATTAGTTTCCATTTTTAGAAAGTTTAAATATTTTTTCAGCGACTCCAATTTATCCATGACGAATAAAAATGCAAAAATACAAACGACTAAAATGAGTTTGATTACGATTAACTATCATGAATTTAGTTACCAATTCAGTTCTCGTTTTGAAAACAGGTAGAAATATGTTTGTTTGTTTTTTCAATAATATTTCTTTTCAAACGAAATGAAGAATATCTTGACATTGCCCTGTAACGACCGCCAACCAACGTTATAAATTTGATGTCGTTACGTGCAGTGGTTCTAATGGCAATTTACTAGCTTGCCATGCTAGGGGCCATTAAACCGCAGGTGTGGCAAAAGCGATCATTACCATTTTTTTCTTTGCCTTCAAAGCAAAAATGTTTTTTGAATTATTCTGCAATTTCCTAGTGTATACATCGAAAATATAGAATTTCCTTATCTTTATCTGCTTGGCAGAAATAGCATTAAGGAGGTTCGGCTTATTTCAGAGTAAAAAAATGCATATTTAAATTTTTGTTTACAAATGTACATGATTTTTTTAAATTAACGTTTGAATTGATAAGAAATTCAAACTTTTTCAGAAAAACGTGTCTCCTAAAAAGTTGTTTTTTTTCACCTGCAATGTACCTTTTCTCAAAATCTACTCATCGTATTGGCATATTTTTTGCAACCAATATATCCAAACGAAGGATGTGTCGAGCCATTTTTTTTTTTAAAAAACGATTCAGAACTGAGAAAAATATATTTGAAGGTAAAAAAGGTGACCAAGAATTTTAACAGAATTTCAAAACGATGTCAAAGAATTCTGAAAAGAAATATCCAAAAAATGATTCGACACATTATTTATAACATCTTAATATACACACACAACAAAAATGATCAAAATTGAACGTACGATTCTTGAGAATAGGGACATTGAAAATAGGCTTTTTTCGAACCAATGTTTTTCGAATTTCAATTGCTCCCAAAATTTTTCTATTTCGAATATCCTCTAAAACCACAGAAAGAATTATCAATAAGGTATTTCTGAATAAAAATAAAAGCGAAAACGTCAACAAAAAATCCTTCAAAAATCACAAATCGATATTATGGTTCATTGCGAAACGTGATATTCGTTTTAAAAAAATCGAGAAAGATCTGTTAGCGGGTTAGTTACTACCCGATTCCAGGGATTACGTTCTATAAAGAGCGGTTGGCGCTTTGGTGATAAAAATAAAGTGCAAACGAAATACTGTCCATCATCGTAACACCAGCTGACGTTATGATAAAAATGAATTTATTCGATTATACAGAAATAAATCAATGTGATTTTTCATTAATGTTTTTACAGTAAGAAAAATATAAGAATTCAAACATGTTATTCATTTGAATCAAGTCAACTCTCATTTGTGATTGAAACAAAGCTTTTTTCGATTTCGAAATCAAAAAGTATGCAAAATTATTATCACTTTTTACTTTGGTCCAGTATTGCTGTACGTGTATGGTGATTGATTGATAAAATTTCATACGCATATGACCACATCGAGGATGCAGGCAAACCCACATACTCATATATATATATATATATATATATATATATATATATATATATATATCCATAAAGAGGAAAGAAAGAGAGGGGGGAGTGGCGAGAGAGAGAAAGAGAAAAGGATTAGCGAAAAATCGTAACCGGATTTAACAAAAATGACGCTTCGAGTGGTGGGAACGAAAAAATTGCAATCGCTAGAGGGCTTATCGTTTTTGCGAAATAGGATTCTCGGGCTCGTAGTAAAAAATTCGCTATGGTGCCCGGCAAATAGGACTTTTTATCCTCGGATCGTACAACAACAAACAAACAAAAAAATATAAAAAAACAACGGCAAACGAAGAAAAAAAAACAAATTAAAAGTATGCGCGCAGTACGACGATGAAATGTTTGCCAATTTTTATGTATTCTCGTTCCTTCCTCGAGAAGTCCATACCTCTCCTCTTTTTCCCTCGCTTTGTAGCAGGTCTCTGGTGAAAAATTGCACGAACCCTGTTATACGCGACGCGCATATCCTCGGAAAAATATTTTGTGAAACATTGCATTTTAATTGATCGTTTGTCTAGTAGAGCGCCGGGAAATATATTCTCTCGCCTAGTTGCTTTTTTTTGTATTATTATTATTTATTTTGAATTCTTTTACGTACAGTCGGCAAAAAAGTGGTGGATGAAATTCGAGATCGATGAGACAGGGGAGTATCCGAGACGCGTATCGCGCGCAATTTCTAACAATTTTTATTTTCACCAATTTCGATGTGCGAGTATCGAGAATATCGACAAAATGTTGTTTCTCTCATTTCTTCGATAAAACAAAAATGGAATAAAACGCGCCAATGACAAGTCGTTCTTATTAAATCCTCCACTGTAAAGGTCTTCAAGCTCCATGACTGTCAAATTTTATGCCAATAATAATAACAATTAATAATTCTTTTATCGTTATCGAATATCCGTTCTTTCGAAATTATCAATTTTCCGGTTGATTGCCGTTTTTCAATGAGCCGAAAGAACGGAACAGGAGCTCCGACATATTGTAGAGAGGTCGCTCCTATAGACTGTCAAAGCCTATCGAAATCGCTTTAGAGCAATCGATCACGCGATAACCGAAGTGGCAAGGGTAGAAAAAAAAACAAAGTAGAAACTGGCGATACGGGACTGCGAATTAAAATCATTCGTTACCATCAGGCCATTTGGCAGCTCGAGCCAGGTCTCTCTCCCTCCCTCCTCTTCCTCCTCCTCCTCCCGCTCTACCATTCGCTGTAGCTCGTGGAAACGACAACCCCCTCGTGTTTCAGCGAGAGAGGTCACGTATCGTTCCGAGGAGTTTAGTTTACGTCTGACCAAACACGTACTCGTTCCCCTGATGCGGAACGGGCTCAACGAAGCAACGGTGCCGGGGAAAGCCTGCAGCGTAGAAGCATAACCTCGGTGTAGCCGACCCCACCTCATCGCAATTCTAGCACCCAACCTCCCCTCCCCACCTTAACTCACCCCCAGGCCACCTCCCCCACACCTCGTTCGCCTCCCAAGCCACCTGACTTATCGCACCTCTATAAATAAAGGGTTGTATTCTCCGCGTTCAGACTCATGGCTACACAACAACGACGTCCGACTTCTAGCGAGAGTGTATAATGGAAAGTTCAGAGGACGAACGAGACCCCGGGGAGTTGGCCCCGTTGCATAGATGGAGGGGTGGTAGTTGAGTCCGCGAGAGAGAGAGAGAGAGAGAGAGAGGGAGAGAGTGTATACAAGCTCGCAAGCTCTATATCCGAATCTATATAGACAGAGGGCTATCCTCCTTGCAGGCCAGACCAGAGTTTCGACCAGTCGATGGCTTCCCGAGCTTTGAACACGCTGTATATCAGACCGGAAAGTGTTCGTCCTCCGATCATCCAAACCAAAGAAGAATGGACTTTCAGGCTGGCAGACGAAAAAGAAGATCGACGATACGAAAACCAAGGGACTCAGGGATAATAAAATTGTAGCTATTGGGGATAATGAGACAATGTCTAAGAGCTAATACATGGTTTAAAAATGAATATTCGAGTACGATTCGGGCTTGCTGCGCGTATGTGCAAGTACGTGACACGTTGATCGTTACGTTCACTTACTCCCGACGTCCGCCTTGGATTGCGCAAATTCTATACGTGCCACGATCCAGACACTCTTTCCATTTCTGTCATTCACATTCGGAGTATTCGATAGAAAGGAGGAAAAATGTCCTATAAATATACGTCAAGTTGAGAACACGCCGGAAGCGTGACACGAATGTCGGAGTTATCGAGTCACGCGAGCCATCACGTATTCGAGACGAATTTCATTCGTTCTCGTCTGAACCAGCGACCATACGATCATGGCTTTTTCAACCTTTTTTTACCTTTTAATATGTCCCAGACCTTTTGCTAATTCTTCTCTTTTTGTGTCCTTTGACTCTTCGTCTTTGTTCCTTCTCGGTCATCCTTTTTGCCTTCGACCCCGGAGGATCGTCACGGTGATTTTTTTCTTCGAGTGCACTTTTCACTCCTTTATCCCTTCTTTCTACTTTGTTTTTTTCTCGTTTATACAGATATATCTATATATATGTATATATATATATATATATATATATATATATATATATATATATATAAGGGCGACTCTAGATATCTTTAAAAGTTTTCTCGCGTCTCTGTCCTTATTCTCTCGTTCCCTCGACTATTCTTATTGTTCTCGCGTTCGCTCGCTGCTCTATCCCTCGTACTATAGTTTCGGTTCGAGTCGGAGATGGCGCTCGACGAAACTGCGGAGGGAGACAGCAGGATGGAGACGATTGAATCTTCAGTGCCGGCAATTCAATTGGTCGCTTCGTCGATCCTGGCCGGTTGCGCGGTATCCGTGGAAGTGAAAACGAGCGAACGAAAAGAGAGAAAACGGTGAGAGGGGGAAAATTCTCCCTGCACGGGACTGTTTGATTTTATTTTGCGGAATGGACGCGTCTCAACGACGATGTCGTGCAAAATGCAGGGACCTTCACGGGTGAAAAAGGAAAACCGGGCGAATGCGTGAGTCGATGGTGAAGGAAAATGAGATGGGAAGTCAGAGAAGAACGGAAGTGAACATGGGAAACGAGTTTCAGTATTTTTGTTTTTCTTTTTTCGATTTTTGTAGAAGGAATAATAGACAGCACGAAAGATCGTGATTTTGGCAACGGTGGGAACGAAATTTGAGGTTTTTTTGTTTGTTATCAATTTGCGATGTTAGAAACATTTGGATACTTTTTTATTTGTTCCAAAACGAAAATTCAAAGGAGGACAAAGTATAGATTTTTTTTTTCTTATTCAAATTTCCTCTTGGATATAGTTGCAATAAGTTATTGATGTTCTTCGCGAGAAGAATTTGAAGGTATGCGGAAAATTCAATTTTGAAAAGGAATTTATCTTGATAGCTTTGATAACAGACATAAATTGTCAACCCTTGCAATTTTCTTTCCGTACTAATTCAGTACTTGACACATCATTCGATTTTCAAAACCTCATTTGATTCTTTAAATCCGTGTTTTTATTCGATTCCAAACAGACAGCAAAAAATATTTCTTTCAAAATTTTGATAGTGCGAATATCTCGCAGGTATTATACAAAATAAATACAAAATATTCTTCTATATTATCATTTCCACCTTCCTCCATCGGAAATTGTTATTGTTAAACAAATTTACGATTCTCGCTTGTACTTGTACTTTTTTCAGGCGAAGGTTGAAAAAAAACTAATTTTGAACGATATTCTGTTCGTATGTTATATATTTGCGTGCCAGGAACATTCGCAATTTTATAACGCGGCTAATATATGTGACAAAATATGAAATGTCCCATTGTACCATGCATCATGTAGCTTTATCTTACGAGCACGCGTTTTCTCTCTCTCTGTGTCTTTCTCCCAACCTCTACCTCTCTTTCTGTTGTGCTCACTCGCCCGATTACACCGACATCTGGCGCGCAGGGAAATCGTTGGGGATTCAGGTCGTTGCACTTGCGGATTCGCGCCCTCCTTTGTCTCCTCAGTCCCTTCGCGTTTTCCCACCCTGTAGAATCTCCTGCTGGGTATATATATATATATATATATATATATATATATATATATATATATATATGGCGCATACGAGTAAAGTACTATATAAAGCGAGGAGCCACGACGATATTCGCACAAGTCGTGAGGTCGCTTGCACGTACGTTTACGCGTCGTACCCAGCATATTCTTGTTGTTGCATAAGTACATGCACGCTGTTCGCCAACCTCTTACCAAACCTCGACAGTTTTCTCACTCGAAAACCCACTTGCCTTAGCAAGTGGCACCCATCCACTAATATTACTAAGAGGAACTGGGAGTAACACAACCCATCGGGCAGTGCGAGCTATCCTTGTTGGAAAGAAAGGCGAAGAGTATGAAAATAACGATTATATCACTTTTTAAAACGTCAAAGTGAAGATAATACAATTTTGTTTATTAATATGTAAATACTTTTTTTAATACATTCCTAATTATATAAAAGTTACGTTACACATCGATTGTTTTCATCTGAAAATTATTGTGGAGATAATTATAATAATAATGTGCGTAGACTGCTTTTTATCAAAAGTTGAATTTTTGGAAGATTATCTTTCTTTCTAGTCAAAAGCTACTCTCAACGAGAATTATTTTCTTGGGGAAAAGTTCATTGTAATCTCTGTTGAAGCCACAAAAATAAAGATTAAATTTGTTGAGTCAATAATCTTCCAACTCTTTGAGCCAAAAACATGAAAATTCTTTTTTACATTACTCTCATTTAGGAAATCCTAGAATAATAGTAGCGTACCGCGCTCTCTAGATATGTAGGTACTATGAATAGTTCATAGGTTCGAGTCTGAACGTAATACCGCGATGGGCTGTATACACATGTAATCGTCAGATCCAGCTTTCCTCTCGTTTCTAGCTTCGTCGATGCCATGCACAAGTTTGAAGAAGGGTAGTTTGAATATGCGTCATAATCGCGTATTAGTGCTACGTGCCCACTCAGGCTAGCTCGCTCGCGGCTCTCCTCCACATGAGTTGTACCGACGCGCTCACCAGAGAGCGCTGCCGAAGCCCGCTAGCGGCACTAGCGCTTCCAGTCACTCCTTCGCTCTGTACCAACAGCGCGAAGCATAGTGTCGAGCATTGAATGTGGATTAGATTCCTCTTAAAAGGATCGCATAAGCTCACGGCTTAACGTCTCGACCCCGTCCCCTTTCTATCTCGCACATCCGTTCCAATCCTACCTAACCTACAAAAGTGCCCCAAACCCTACCTTCGATCCGTCCACCACTCCGCTAACTCTAGCCCCGCAAGAGCCTAATTTACGAGGCTTGGATTACACGTATGTACGTGGTACAATGTTAACGCTCTGCGCTTTCGTGCTTGATTCGCCCTCTGCTGGACTTTCGACGCAACATCCCTTAACCTCCCTATTTCTCTCGTACCTTCACTCTACCGGGGCTTTGTTCCACGCGTTTTCTTCTCAACGCGAGTTGTTGTTCTGAAGTTAACGCTCACATTTCGCCTAATTCCAGTAATCCCCACCGAACATTCCTTATGCCCGATACCACCCCTTCCCCACTAATATACTTTCCGTCGAGCTTATTCGTTCTCATTCCTCTTTTTTTCGACACACATTGTTCCTGCTTTATTTTATTCTTTTCGTAACCCCGTTTCAGGATTTACCGGAGGTTTTTACGTTTTTCCTCCCTGGTCGTGTTAAGCTTTGTTCTTTGTTCGTGCTGCGACCATTGTGACATCCAGGTAGATGAACAACGAATAAATGTTTGGTACACGTGTCTAGGGATTGTTAGTGGAGAAAGATTGAAAATAATGGATAAAGGAGAATAAGTGTAAAAATGTATGAATTGTAATGAATTGTAAAAAGTGTATAAATGTAATGAATTGTAAAAATGAAATATTTGTTTTAGTTTCAGAAATAAATAGAAACTTAAGGAAATCAGGCTCCACCCAATGATATTAGATTAGAATAAATTCATTGAGAATTTCCAGCTATATAAGCTCCCTAATTTTTCACCATTTTCTCAATCGTCAAAAACTTGTTATACAATACGAAGATAAATCTATCAATTCTCGAAGGTTTTCTCAACGAATAATAGCGAATTGTCCAAGCTTCGGATATCACGATTCTTTTATCGTGGTTTAAATAGTCGAGAAGTTTCTCCTAAGTTCGAAGGGACGCTCTGAAATGGAAGAGCGATTGAGATAAAAGAAGAATGTTCAGCAAAATAAAAAGGGATGGGCAAAGTAACATTCAGTGTGAAAATTAATTTAACCTGATTTTGAATGATTGGCGGGCAATAGAATAGGACCTACAATATATAAGTTTATAAAATAACGTAGCATAATTATTAATGAGAAATAAATTTTTGTAGGGATACATTTGAAACGATTAATGATGATTGAGATGAAATGAGAATTAAATTCTTTCTGGTATACCTAATGATAATTTGAGGTTATTATTCATTTATCATCGCTATAATATTCTTTGTTCTTCAAAATAGTCGTATCGGTGAGGATATTAAAATTGTATTCCCGTTTTTTCTCACAT
Organism: Tryphoninae sp. B BG-2022a; assembly: GCA_030523005.1. Classification (NCBI taxonomy): domain Eukaryota; kingdom Metazoa; phylum Arthropoda; class Insecta; order Hymenoptera; family Ichneumonidae; species Tryphoninae sp. B BG-2022a. The sequence continues at coordinate 2,149 of JAPYZU010003430.1, read as the reverse complement.
CCCAAGAGGACTGACATTTAAGTGCATTAAGGTAGTTCTATCGTGACATTAAAATCGAAAATTTTTTTTCAGTTTTTCTCATATACATAATGGTTCGTGGGCTCAAGTTAATAAAGAAAAATTTTTGTGAATTGACTAAAGAACAACATACTCCAAATTCAAAGTCATCCAAGGTAATATGTACTTGCTGCATAATTACAAAAATTGCGAAAATTCTTTACTTTAGATTTTTTTGAAAAACTAAATAAAGCTTCTTTGATGTTGTATAAAAATGTATGCAAAGTTTTAGAAAGCTTTCACCGAGTAGAATCCAAGATATTTATGAATGAAAATGCAACTTTTAACACGTGTTCTTATGAGAGACTACCGAAAATTCTGATTTTCACTAATAAATATCTCAACTTCCATGTGGTAAAACCTTCCAAAGATTATTACACACGTACACATGACATCAAAGAAGATATATCCTACTTTTCAACAAAATCTTAAGAAAACGATAAAACGATAGAGCTACCTTAAAAGAAGTTGTTGCAAATCAATTAAAGAACAACATATTCATAATTCAAATTAATCCTAGGTAAAGTTTATTTATTATGTAATAAACAATATTATGAATTTTTGTTTCCATAAGATTTGTTATAAAAATTAATCGAAGCTTCTTCGATGTCATATAAAAATGTGCGCAATATTTCAACAGGCTTCATCGTCCAAATAATCGAGATCCTCGTTGTATAATGTTGCGATATTTAACACGAGCTCTTATGGAAAATTGCGAAAAGTGACGATTTTCAAGAATAAATATTGTGATTTTTGAGTCGATAAAAGCCCCTGAAATTTTATACACATGTAAATATGACATCAAAGAACGTTTCTGAAAATTTTCAGTGAAATTTAACAGAAACTCTGTAACAATCGGACTATCTTAATTACCGATTGTGTGATTAGTTATTTTAAACAATACATGTACATTGATTGTTGTTCAACCTTTAAATACCGAAGGGTTAGCGTTTAATCTCTTACAAAGATTATTAATACGAATCTCTGCCTCTCATAATGGTTTGGTGGATTATTTCACAGGGTGAGAAGTTTCTACGTACAATAGGAGAGAGGCTATTAGTCCGTTGAAACAGCGTCAGGGAGAACAGAGGGTTTTCCGGATCGAGAAATGCCAAAACGTGATCGTGACTATTCTCTCTTTCTCTCTCTCTCTCTCTCTCTCACCCTCTCTCCATTTAACTCGATCCAGGATTATGAATAAATATGAGATGTTAATTAAAAGTTTCGAATCGTGTATATAATCTGTGCCAGTACGTCGAAATATCAACATTGGTGATAGCAAACTGTTTCTCGATGAAAATTTCCACGAAGTCAAACTCGATATCGAGAAATTTAAACCTCCAAAATGACAGACGTTTTCGTCTTCTTTTGGATATGTACCGAGGGGAAATGCGAACAGCTTCTATTTATAATATCGTTCGAGAACGAAACCGCGGGCGTTTCTCAACTGACGCGTATCGACAGAATATGTCTTCGGGGGTTGAATGGAGAAAATTCAGTTTCACGTTGACGAAAAAAAAAAAAAAATGAAATCCGCTTAATTTGACATTGAAATATTTTATTTAAATTCTATTTACATGGAAAATTCTCTACACTTCGTTGAAAAGATTTCAAGCAGGATAGATTTATTTTCGATGCGATCGTTATATTCGAAACAAATTCAAGAAAAATATTAAATAACTTAACGTTAATTTGTCTCCATAATATTTTTCCAAAAAACGATACATACATTTTCAATCCTTTCTTCTCCAATCACGAGTTATCTTTATTTAAACATTTTTCTAGCTTTCGTGGCAGCACATGGCAGGATCTCTAACCGCCATACAACAAAATAATATTTTTCCAAAAAACGATACATATATTTTCAATCCTTTCTTCTCCAATCACGAATTATTTTTATTTAAAGATTGTCCTAGCTTTCGATTTCACAAGTTTAAAAAATCCACCACCAGGTGGCAGCACATGGCAGGATCTCTAACCGCCATACAACAAAATAATATTTTTCCAAAAAACGATACATACATTTTCAATCCTTTCTTCTCCAATCACGAGTTATCTTTATTTAAACATTTTTCTAGCTTTCGATTTCACA
>JAPYZU010003429.1:0-12340 GCA_030523005.1 Tryphoninae sp. B BG-2022a | reverse complement strand
TTATACTGTGACGAGGCAAAATCCAAACGACGAGATTGTGAAATTAAATGATCCTTGGAGGATTGAATTTTTGATTGAATTATTTCAGCGATGGATTAATTTCATTGATTAAACTTCATTAATAATTTTGAAATTTTATCCACATGCTTAATCGAGGACGAATTCAAGACGAACGGTAAGAAGAGAGTGAAAAATTGATCTTTTTTATAACAATAACTTATTTGTATTTTAATTAATTTCCTTTGGGGAATAATCGATCAAGAGTGTAATCAGAGATTGATTTTGTTTCCAGGAAAGAAATGGCGAGGACTGACGCCCCAGGATCGAAGACCTTACGTCGAGGAAGCTGAGAGGTTGAGGGTCATTCACATGCAAGAACATCCGAATTACAAGTATCGGCCGAGGCGTAGAAAACACGCGAAACGCGCACCGGGTGCACCAGCCTCGCCTCCATCGGCAACGAATACCACGGGAAATCGTTCGAATCCCGGTGGCACGACGATTCATCATTCCATGTGAGAACGCGCACGTATATTCTTATCATATCTCTCTCTCTCTCTCTCTCTCTCTCTCTCGGCTTCTTTCTCTCTGCCTCTCTCTCACTGTCTCTCTCTCTATCTCTGCCTCTCTCTCTCTCTCTCTGATCTTGCTGATTGTCTATTTCTCTTTCTTTATTCTTTTTTTATTTTCTTTGTCGGAGAGGGAGCATAAGTCATAATTCTTTGTTCAATTACTTTGATCTTCGCTTTTCTTTAAGTAGAAATATTCTTTAAGTAGAAATATTGTGTTCATCTAGCATGATGCATTTCTCATTTTATAATCAGTTATGTTATATATATTTTGCTTTTGTATACACACACACACTTTAATATTGTATCGTAAATTACCCCAAAGCTCGCTAGAGTATAATAAATATTCATTCATTCCTTCATTCTCTCTCTCTCTCTCTCTCTATCTATCTATCTATCTCACATCGATTTATCAATTCGCGATGAAATCCGCAATTAAACATTATTTTCTTGTTGAAACTCGCAGGCCTAAGATGGATGGCTATCAAGGAATACCGCAAATGCCGTGGGGCGGCCACTCGCCGATTTCCTCGATTTATCATCAGCAACAGCAGCAAACGATACAAGATTACAAATCAGAGAATAATTCTATCTACGGTAGTCCGTACACGCCGATCATCCACACGCCCGATATATCGCCGGTGGCGAGTCCCGAGCCCGAAGGTAATCGTTTATTACTCGCACTTTATCTTTATATTTTTGCGATCGTAGAAATTGCACGTTTATGTTGACTTTTAGTGGATGAATATGATTCAAAATGATTCGATGATAGGGGCTTGTCGGTATAACGATAATAATTTTCAATTTCTAATCTGACAATCCTAGATGATAATTGAAAGGTCGAATAATTTAATTAATTTATAAGAATTAATTTTTTTAATTCTCTTTTCTTTTATATAACATTAGGACAACTGTAGTTTGATAAATTGTTTATGGGATTAATGAAAGAATTACCGATCTTCCATTTTACAGGCGAGGGCACGCATCTTCCGGCATCGCAAAATCCGGATCCGGAAAGGGATTTAATGGAAGGTACGTCGAAACAGCACAACGATATGGTCGAGCAGAACAAACGTTATTCTTACATGAATTCCGAGAGTCAACACGTACACGGTGTTCACGGTGGTGTAACGAACATATCATCGTGTCAAAATACAGGCGGCTATACGGATACTCTAACGTACAAAAAATCGGTTGGTAAAAGCGTTCTTCAAGATACAAAAAAGAAATTAATCGTCATAGTTTGTATTTAAAAATATTGTGTAATTTTCCACTCGTTCCAGGTAAGTTATTTGAACTTCGAGAGACAAACATCGAGCATAGCTGCGGTTGGTATAGCGAATGGAATGATGGTGTCGTGTAACAAGCTTCGTTCTGGTTTCGAGAACGTTGGTTCGGTCACAGGAACGTTTTATCCACCCGTAGCATCGCCACACGATCAAACGATACATTATAGCAATCCCATGTCGAACAAAACACCAAACTACTCGATGCAATCAAACGTCGATAGTAATTACAGTCATCAAGTACAGTGTGGCAATCGACAGCAGTCAATGTCAATGCGTGGTGGCAACGAGGGATGTTCCGGTAAGAAAAATTCCTAGATCTCACAATATAAAAAGTGACATCAATGCGTGGAAAGTTATTTCATTGCAAGAAAGTAAGACAATGGCACGCATTCGAGGATATCACTAAAATCTTATTTATTTTATTTCCAGCGGTCTCGCACAGATATCAGATGTCCCATCATCAAGAATATCAATCTGAGACCGGAGGATCTGCTCAGCAACAAGTTGTCATTGGCCACATGGACCCTGTTATGACCGAGGAGGAACAAGAACAATCCTTGCAGTATGAGAAATATTACAAATATTCGCATCCTACAAGTATCGCACATTCGAGTCTGACGACACAAAGCATGCTCGACAGCAATCATAATTACGCGAGTGATTTGCGCTATTACTCGTCGCAACCGAATCAGTTAGATCTGTCGAACAATCAGTGTATCGGGGACGAACATCAGAGCAAGGAGAATCAGTGCTCGGGACAAGGTATGAACAATCCGATGGAACATTATCATCAAAGTATCGATATGACCAAGTATCAGGAACAACATCAGCAACATCAACAACAACAGCAGCAGCAGCAACAACAGCAACAACAGCAGCAACAGCAACAGCAGCAACAACAACAGCAAGAACAGCAATTGCAACAACAGTCTCAACAGTCCCAGAATATCGAACAAGTCTCAAAGGGTGACGATGACTTTAGTGTGATACTCGCTGATGTTCGTAAAACCTGCTACAGTAGTTAGTATTTTTGGACGCATTTTTATTCCAATGGCTGCTAGGAAGTTTGTCTCCAAACGTATCCTCGGATCTCTTGGGGAGGTTTGCTCGAGTCTCGAACCATATTCTTTCCCCGTTGGTTGATTTTTAACGTGGATTATTATGTTTTTGGAATTAAAAATTGTTTTTCAAGTAGGCACGTTTGTAACCCAGACAGGAAGTTCCCTCATTCGTTATTGAAATTTAAGACTCGGGGCCAAAATTAACAAAAATGTTTAACAAGTTACAATCTTCTTGTGACAATAATTGATAGAACGCCCTAACTCTAGCGAGTCTCGTAATGTGAAAAGTATGGGATCTCGTTTATGTACGTTTCTTGCGTGTATTAGGAATGAAACGAGGGAGAGAATAAATTATTGTTATTATGTGTAACGTTAGTGGAGAGAAAGTCGGGGTAATTCAATTGTACATTTCTCACGCAGAGATTATTATTCCTCTGTGCCACAAACCGACAAAAGCATTTCTTTTCATTCCATTCAACTTGGGCGAAGAAAGCTTCTTCGTTTCGTCGTATATGATTGGACGAGGGCTCTAAACCTCGTGACTTATATTTATTCGTTTTGTTATTCGTTCGCTAATAGGCAATTTTTTTTTTTTTTTTGCGGCTATGTCGAAGTGTTACTAGTGATAAAGAAAGGTGCACCATAGCTATGAAGAGAAAAGAAAGCTCGGCGTTTGGACGGTATGTACTTATCGCAAATTCAAGTGTTAGCAACCATGTTGCTTGTAAATACAAAGAGTTAGGCAAGAATCTGAAATAATCCACAAAAGATTTTGCACTCATAGAAAATGACTGAAAATGGGGAAGTTGATGCAATCGGAAGAAATCGGTACGTGTTATTTTTGTCACGCTATTATTGGTGCTGTACCTACCAGGGTAGAGTTTTCATCGAATCTCAGTTTCACTCTCAAACGTTACCGACATGTAACGAACACTATAGTGCTGTTAGCAATTAAGCCCGATGTTAGGGGAGGGAAAAAAACATTTTTTTTCTTTTTTTTTTTTTAGGGAATTAGACACCTGTTTACACAATTAATACGAAGCCCAGGCATGCATAGAATTTTACATTTGTATTTACGAGAAATAAATATTTTCACCAAGCCCAGCGTTCGGTGTTAATGATTTTTATTAAATACATATAAAAAATATGTATATAAGCTACAATGTCATGTGTGTAAAGCTGAAATTATACGTATATAGTGTTAGGTTTACATAAATATTATGCTAATTATATACAGCGTGCATTTGTTCATTTGCCTCGTCTGCATTGTACATTGTCACCGGAGAAAGTAAAAGGGAAACATGAAAAGATGTTACATAAAAATTGTGACTTTCCATCGGGACAAATAACTGGTATGTTTCATTCTTTTATTATTTTTTGTTCTTGCACTTTTTAATTAGACATTTAATCAGGGAACAATGTACTTTTGATTAATGTATAAATCAATAGGGTAAATTTGGTTCGCAAAAAAAAAAACGAAACCTCGACGAAAGCCATATAGAGTTGCAACCGTTGGCCTAAAAAATTTTACAACTTTAATCCCTAGTACACGAATGTTCTGTAAAATGCTTAAATTAATTGTCGTAGTATATAAACATATATACACATGTACGTACGTACACATATATACGTATACATATATTGCTGCTCGTTTCAAATCTAAAACTATTACCGATTATTTATTATTTATATCCGAGCTCATGAATTCATTGGTACCGTATTGACTTGTACGTTTATTGTCGCCGGTTCGTCTTTATACTCTCACGGTTTAATTTTGTTTCGCTATAAAATTGAGTGCCGACGAAGCCATGTGCGAATTCTCCCGTCTGTCGTGTATGATATACAATAGTCGATTTGATTGATTCACAGTCGAAGAAAATTTTTATCACTCGGCGAAGCGCGAGTAAGGGACATTATCCCTATCGAATTTATAAATGGACAGATTGTACAGTCTTTCACAAAATTGCTCTCTAAAAACTCTTCTTTCTCATACATTACGTTACAGGGAACGAACGAAACTCGCTTAAAGCGTAACGTTCGTACTTTTTGTTTGTTTGTTTGATTGGCAATTTGTATCTAATGGAACTTTACACGCGACATTTTAGACACGTACCCTCCTCGTTGAATTCAATTTTACAAATTTATCAACGACTATTTACACTTCTAAACATAGAATACATATACACGTATATAATAATCTATACAGCACATCAGATCACGTTTTAAAACCCAAGAAAAATCCCTCGTGGTTTGCTTTTCAGTGCAGCAAGGCAACTTCAAAAGTTTGAGACAAATCGTTTGAGTAAAAAATTCTAATAGATAATTAAAAGCACTTTACGATCGTCCTTTTGGAAGGTACATCATAATTTACGAGTTAAATGATATGGCAGTGCCCGTAATTCTTTCTTCTACATTTATAGCACGATGAGAAACATCTTTGACTCAATGGCACAATGTAATTATTCTATCCGGGACAAGATATGGAATGTTTCCGGAAGTTAGAATGTTCCTCAACATTAAAATGCAATAAAGCAACCGTCTTATTTCGCAAGTTAGAAATATTTTTAAAAAAAGGGAACCGCACCGAATGTTCGCCTAATTACGTATGAACGTAAGGCGATGCGAATTAACGCGTACGCATGTGTCATTCGTCCCAGAGACAATTTTGTTTCATAGTCGAATAGTACGAAAATATGAAACACTTTTTACACGTTTTAATGCCACAACGATACGTGGTCGGTGGTTTCTTTGCGTCACTTTTGCCCTTGCAAAATTTCAAACCGCAAGGATACCAACCTATACAAAGCTCGAGTGAACAAGTGCAAGCAGCTCGTAGATTCGCTGTGTCCGAACACTTTGTCACTGTCAGTGGTCTTGTGAAGTTAGAACTTGACGGTAAAGATGTAAAGTTGTGCACCGCAGCTGCAAGAGCAATTTCTGACGAGCCTGTTGTTCGAGAAAGTACATAAAGCATGTGTTAATTGCATAGGAAAATCATAACAATTTTCAATCTTGTTTTCAAGGTTCTTTTGTATTAAAGGTTATCCTAAATTGAAGAAATTCTATCGTTTTTAGCATCAGACTTCGTTTAAATGAGATACTGTTGAAGAAAAATCTTCAAAAATATTAATAATGTGAGTCCATCTCTCTGCTGCAGTTTTTACACATTGTCAGTGCCCAAAGGTGCATAAGTCGAATGATGAAAGTCTTACCTGGCCTTTGGACCCATTGCTTCAAATCCTCGTTTCTCGTATAAGTGGATGCAGCAGCCTCTGTGCACAGTGATATAACGTGCTTGGAAATAACTTTGGACTTTGAAACATCGAGAAAAAGGTCCATAGTGTAATTAGAATGTGCTCTGTCTTCCTCGGCAACACGGATGGTGCCTGGATTTTTTTGACGCAGCTTGGACATTGCGTCCGATGATATGAAATCCATCTTGTAAAAGTGATTCACGAAACACATTACTTGATACTGATTTTGGCCTCTCTCCTCCTCTCCTAGGACCAGAGCTTTTATAACTTGGACTTCCTACAATTACATCAACATTTCTTAGTACACCAACTATATGATCGATACCTGGTAAGTCCATTCAATTCTGCCAAAAAATTTGTTGCAGGAGCTTACGTTTTTAAAATCGATCAACTGAGTTACCAAAGTCCCATCGGATCTCTGAAATTCCAGCGTTATCATGTCCTCGGTGACATTGGATGATATCGTTTCCAACAGTATGTCGCCACCCTGTTTTAAAAAAGAAAATCATTTCATCAATTTGACAGCATATTTACAAAATTTTAGTATTGAATTTAAAATTATTAATTCACTTTTCCTCGTAAATAAGAACGAATAAGGAAAACGCCGAAATACGTGAATTCGAATTACAGGTTAGCACAAGGTAGTTCGTTTTTCGTTAGGCACATTGCACATGATATAGTATCGAACGTTGTGAGAGATAATCATACCTGATTTTTGACGTTTATGAGCAAGTGTGTAGTGCAAATGCCGCATAGATATTGCAAAACTATCACAGTAGCGAATAATTCGTTAGTTCTCTTCATCGTGACAGTCGAGACACCAGCATATCTTTTAAAAAATTCGTTATCGTATACACACACTTTGTCGACCAAACTACCGATAATTTCGAGGGTTATTTGATGCTGTAAAATATTGAACTAAAGCATCGTTAACATTTATGTGCAGGTGAATAAATTTGGACTCGCTCGTCCACGATCTCGCGAAGGACGAACGAGTTTTTGACGTTCTCTCACACACAAATGACAGGCTAGGTAGACCGTACAGTGGCGCCCCCTACGATTCATGAGAAATACATTTTATTGATTTGTTTGAAAGTTAAATACATTATCGTCCTTATCGATCAAAGTTGAATCATTACACAAATATGTATCCAATAAATATTAACTATTTAGAGATCATAAAAAATTATGCATCCATAACTTCTGGTAGCCTCCTAGTAATATAATCATGCGAAAATGTTGTCTCGCTGCTTTTATGACACGTTCATATTCCTCTCTGAATAATCAATCGTTCCTTCAGCTTGATCGTCGGGCTTCTGAACTCTTGGAGTGAAAGTTGAACTTAGTTTGAAAGTATTTTTGATACGTGACGCCCTTCTAAATAATTCAGCGAAGAAAAAAAACATCAATAGATTGCTTCGACCGTATTCTCGTATTAAAATAGACCTTGGCAATATTTACCCAGATCTCAGTTTTTTTAGTGCAGCAGGTGTCTTTGGTTTTTCGATGGCCACCAAATCGTGAGTTATCAAATGCGTGTAAACCGGAATCTAAAATATTTATGTAAATGTAAATTAGTCACTAATACTCGAATTCTTCATTGACTCAGTATTAATACGCGTATAAATAATATACCGTACATATGGGAGTGAACTATCCAAAATCGGTGGATCGAGATCGAAGATTTTCGAAAAATCAGGCAATTTAAAATGGCGTCCGAGAATGGACGTTTCGTCAATTCTCCGGGAGGTTATACTTCCCGTTGTATTTGTATCGTTCTCTTGACGATTATCGTCGCAGCTCTGATTTTCCAGCTTATCGTCCGTTGAAATAACGAGTTCGGTCACGCAAACCACAGGCTTATCATCCACGACATCCATAGTCAGTTTAAAAATAAGTATTCATCGTGTTGAATAACATCGAGACAATTCGTGACGGAAAAATAATAAAAATATCCCACTGATATGCCGATAACCTTATTTTCGGGTGACTTGCTCAACGAAAGAAACAGAATGTAGGTGTTAATCACGAAGGAAGTGTTAAATCAATAAAATAAACAAACACTCGGGGAATAGCGAGAACAACGCACGTCCCTCTTGTTACTTTAGTAAAAACGATTATCGACATATAGACATAAAGTCCCTATAAACAAAATCCCCGTGAATGCAGTTGAGCGATGGTATAAACGAAATCTGCCAAAAAAGGTGGATAACAAAGTCAGAAAGAGTCCTACTTCACCGATATTAAACAAGTGCATGGCATCCTCTCCATAATGTCCGGCCCGAAAATTTAATTTCCGCTTCACGAAATAGAATCGCGACAGTCGCGCCACGCTGCAAAATACGGTGAAGCAGCGAACCATCACGCAAGTTCCGGAAGTACACGATGGGACCGTTTCCGTTGGTGGGGGTGTGTGCGTTACGTCGGTGAATCGGTGACAATGAAAATAGCGGGGATAAGTAGAGTGTGTGAAAACCATGAAACAGTGTGCATCATTCGTGTGGCGATGAGTCGTTTGTGTGTTCCTGACGCATTTTCCGTAAAAAGTCAAGGCCACAGACCGGGATAAAACGTAGCGAGAGATTCGACGGAGTTTTCTTCGAACGTCATCGTGTTCTCCCGCGGTGGTTTCGCAAGCTTGATGACGTACTCGGTCCAAAGGTAACACCGCACGCGCGTTACTCAACGGATCGCCGGTAAAGTGCCGAGTAAAACTACGGGTGAAGAGTCAAATCGGTTTTTCTCGTGCGCGAGTATACGATATTACGCTCCTTGTACTTCGCGCGCATTTTCAATACACTGTCCATGCGTGTCTATTTGCTCGTCGTGTGCGTACGCGCGCACATCGCGTCGGCGTTGACAGAATCCTAGTATACGCTCATCCGCGCAAGCGCATTTCAGAATCCGAAAATCACACACGCGCCGTTAGCCCGTGCTCGGGTGGGTGTTAGGTGCTGGTGGAGGAACGCACGGGCTCGTACGGTGGCTGTAGAGGATAACCCATGCTAGCGCGCGGCAGTCGGTGGAAAACGTAAACTCGCCGTTTTATCGATTCGTTCGGGGTTGTCCCTCCCGCGGCCATGTTGCTCCCGTGCGAAACGGCTTTACGGTCAGGCGCACTAACGTTATATCTTCTCGCTACTACTCGAGGCTATCCCGTGTGTCTCGAACGATAGGATTTTCCAACGTCTACGCTGCCCGTGTGCATGCTTCTCTCTCCAAGAGTGTCAACTATGTACTTATAAACAATCACGTAACGTTTTACATTCTCGTTACAATTAACCGTACATCCGCGGTATTAAATTCAGTGAAACTCTTCTACACGCAAGGAAATAAAACCTTCGCGACATTTATATATATTCATATATATACATAGGGAGGAGATATAGATATAGGGAGGCGAGAACGACGAGACGCCTCGCTGCGTCCACAACGTCTTTCCTGGATATTATTTCCACCGTGTCGAGGAATCAGACTCTCTTTCCTACGTGAGAACGAAGAGGCATCCGTGCCAGCGGTACAAGCGTGAGTACGACGGTGTTTCTGTAATTCTCATCATCCAATCTCCTTCGACAGCAAAACCGTTGACGCGACTACTGTGTCATGGCGTCTATCGAAACGAGTTTATCGCGAGGATAGTTTCTTACTTTGTTTTTCTCTCCTATTGTTTTTTACAGTGGAATTTTTTTTTCGAAACATTGACAGTGATCGAGTCGACTAGGCGTAGTTAACAAAGTACGAATCGTTCGTACGTAATTCGCGACGAGCTTTCTTTTGTCTCTTTTCTTACAAGACACAGTCCATGACATTGTCCAAATGTATTGACGTACGTCACTCGCGGAAGACTTTGACTAACCCTGCGTATCTTTTTTAAGGTAAAGAACAATTCTAGAAATTGCGATGGGTTTAATTAGATTGAGATTATTTAGAAAGATGGAGAAGCTTGCTTCTTAACGAACAGAGAGATTTTATACGACCTCTTGGGAAACGTAGAATCGATTATTTAGAATTTTCGTTCAGCCAGTTTATCAACGCGGAAATACCAACGTCCCTCACGGTAAACGAAATTGCCTCGGGTCAATGGGGTCGTAGAGGGTTTGCCTCGGATCCGAGGATGAAAGCAAGAATAATGACACGATTTTCTCCAGAATTCTTAGCAGTATTGTGATACGGCCCAGGCATTTTTTTTAGTGAATCAAATATTTCACTCTTACTTCCGTTCACACAATTCTTATTTCTTCATTCGTGTTTTACATGAAAATTAGGTATTTAAAAATAAGTAACTAACGAATTATCGCACATACGCTTAATTCTTTTTCAGTCACAGGCCAAGAAAAAAACAATTGCTAGTAAAGCTTGCAAGAAAGTTGGGCCATCGCGTGACGAGAAAATCCCTCGCGAGCTTTTAATTGCCCTCGACATTTTTATTTCTCATCCACTTTGACGCGATAGTGCGAGATAAACCCAAGCATTTGGATTTCGTATCTCGCCCTTATTGAACGCCTAGATTTTTCTTCCTTTCTCTCATCTCACCTGTACCAATAAAAATTCAGAAGTCTAATATTCTTATTAATCCCCTATAGTCACACCTAATAATAACGTTATAGCCACTTTGGCGAGTGGAAAATCATGCAAAAATTGCAAAAAAAAAGTTTAAAAAAATTCTACTTTTTTTTTATAAGACTGCGTAAATTATTTTACAATTGCTTTATTTTTTTTATAAAAAAAAAATATTCATTTTCGGAAAATTTCGGACCGAAATCCAAGGTTGAAAATGAGCTGGGGTGTAATCTACCCAGTGTGACTATAGGGGGTTAAAAAGACAAATTTATATCCAAACACTATAATCAAAATCCTAAATTCCATCGAATCTTTTTCGATTTTTCTCATCTCACATATCCCAATAAAAATTCAGAAGTAAATTATTTTTATTAAAAATCCAAATTTATATACAAACACACTACAGTCAAAATCCTAAATTCCACCGACTCTTTTCCGGTTTCTCTCATCTCACCTGTACCAATAAAAAATTCAGAAGTAAATTATTTTTATTAAAAATCCAAATTTATATACAAACACACTACAATCAAAATCCTAAATTCCACCAACTCTTCACATTTCTTAAAATAAAAAAGAAACAACATTACCCGTTTTATCAGAACCGACAAAATATAAATCATTATTGTTTTAATTATTCAACAAATTGTTTAATTTGTTGAATAATTTACACGAACAACAAGGATATTAATAATTCTCCAATCGCATAGATATTCCAGGTAGCGATTAATTTATATGTAACTCTCTTATCTACTGTGAGATAAATATATTTTCGCTTGTCGATCTTTCCACCGTTTAACGGCACTATAGCAATTTCTCGTTGTCTCGTAGTCACCCTCAACTGTTCCCTACACGTCCCGACCGCTCATTCACGCTCGCAGTTTCTACCAAGGCGTAAGAAAGAGGGAGATGGTGTTAGAGGTCGATGAAAGGCGTTTACGTTCAAAGAAGCTATTTACAACACACACACGCACAGTGACTTCACGTGGCTTAGAGACTATTTTCATTTAGAGAAATTATTTCCAGATCGTGAAACGTGAAGTATCTCTTATAAGTTGTTTTTCCTATTCTTGTATTTCTTTTTTTATTATCGTTTTTTTTTTACTCGAACGAAACAAAGACACAGGGTCAACACAGAGGACGAAAAAGTTTGTGGAAAAAAATAGCAAGCCGTGGAATAATTGGCGTACGGAAATTTCATCGATCCCTTAAATGCTGACGATTCGTAGTCGTAAGAAGTTTCGTGCGTCGACGCTGCCCTTGGACACTGAACAAGGGATGTATGTAGGACAGTCGATAATGGACGACGACAAATAAATCCTCAAAATCCGGTGACAAAAATTATATTGAAAAAGGAAAAAAACTTTGGTAATGCATTCTCTGGAAGAAATCGTTGTAATAAAAAAAAAAAGTACAAAGTACTTACAACTTCTTGAAATAGCTAGAAGTCTGGATGTATTTCTTTTTTTTTTTCTTTTTCTTAAAACTTCACACTCTCGTTTAACTTTATTTTTGCCTGAAAATCTCGAAATCCTCGTAACGGAAAAAATAGTTTTGTTCCTTTTTATTTAGTTTCACAATCGCGCATATACAATCACAATCATAAAGGA